>JAQFVV010000021.1:11116001-11231032 GCA_028023455.1 Epiperipatus broadwayi | reverse complement strand
TAAATATTAAATAGTTTAAATGTGTGTATTACCTTTCTATCAACACACAAACAAGTAAAGCATGTAATTGTTGACCCATTCTTTCTCTGTTTAAAGCTTTTAGAACTGGACCTTGTAGGGTTTAAACTTGGATGCCCTACAACTTCCTTTATGGTTATATAAAATTGTGATGATGATTTTGTTTGACCTTTTCTACATGCACATTACTATAAATTTGGCTAGTGACCAAATTGTAATGGCACAATATATTGTAACGGTCAGGTTTGTACATTTGCTCAACAGACTGAGAGTCCAAGCCAGAGAACCAAAAGCTGACCAAGTCGGGATAGTAATATCCTACGTCTGATCATACCTCAACCCTCTCACTCGTGCTTCCAAGTCAACCCATTGCGAATGACATGCCTGAGGTTACACTCGATATCTCTTTGATCGCGTTCCAGCAATAGCAAAGCAGTAAAACATGAGACATTCCCCCCTTATTACATATTCTATTATATACCTTAACTAGTGATTCATAAGATAATGAGCAAGTAATGAGACTGAGACAAATTTATATTTCATAAATTTAATATAACAATAAATACTCAAGCATAGTAGGTTGTGTACAGCTAGCTCACATGCAGGTGAGTGGATTCTCAGGGTTATAAATAATAATACAAAGCAATGAATGCATGCTCAGAGTTATAAAACAATATTACAAAGCATTGAGTATGTTTTCTCAGGGTATAAAATGATATTACAAAGCAATAGACTCTTAGTAAGCTTATGTCACCTTTCATGTTGTAATTCATGCCATGTTTTATATGTTTGAAATCGGTTATAGTTAGCTAGAGTAATCGAGTTGATGGATAAATGCTAGATATTACTAATACGTTGAAGATTATATCATTGTTGCTAAGTTTAAAATATTATAATGACTAAGTTTAAGATTATATTATAAATATATTCAAAATCATATTATAGATATTTGCGTGATATAATATTGTTATACAGATAAACGCATTAACTCAGATTCTAGGTCGGATCAAAGCCGAAGTCACTTTCTAGGGAAACTGAACTGAGATGTGGTGGCAGGGGAACGTTAGATTCTAGTGCGTTAGAAACTATACTATCAGATAAGTGCGGCTCGAATGCATTCTTAATGGGGTTTATTACCTAGTAAACGGTTCCCTAACCGATCTGCTTGCTACAATGGAAGAGGTCTTTTTATTAAGAACAGAAGATTGGCTTATGAGCCCTTTGGAAACGCTTTGGTTTCGTTATACAAAGATAAATGTCACATTTGCCTAAACTTTCGAGGCGTGACTTAACGAAATACGAAGAACTGTCGCAGTGGCCTAAACTTTCGAGGCGTGCCTGGACGTGGAACAATCTTGAGATGGGCCATTATAGACATAGCAAGTAGATATGCATTTTTATGCAAACTAGCAATACATTCGCAACGCTAAATTAATATTTAATAAATTTAATTACGCCAAAATCTTAGCTTCTTCAGTGCTACTACCACCGGTCAGTTCATAAATGAGCTTATTAAATTATACGATAAAGGCGATAATGAGAATCTGATTTAAGGTTTTCTGTATAGTTACTTATCCTCTAATTAAACGAAGTTATAGCAAACTGGTTGTTAAATAATAAAATGTGAGTTATAAAATAGCTCACGCAAATTATTGATGTTTAAATAAATTACACATCTTAAATAATTCGTCAAAATAGACCTTACTAATAATGAAAAATGAGTTTTAACTAACGAATGCAAATCTATATTCTAAATAGCTTGCGTGAAATATACTTTTTCAAATAACTGACAAAATACATATTTTAAATCACTTACGCAAATATAATTCTTAAATAACTTGGGCAAAATCTGCGTTTTAAATAGCATACGCAATATATACGTTTTAACTAACTTTAGTAAACATTTTCATTTTATATAATCTTTAGAAAAGATGCGTTTTAAATAATAGACGCTACAGATACCTTTTAAATAACTTTAGCGAAACATTTTCATTTTCAATTAACTTGGGAAAAGATGCGTTTTAAATAATATACGCAAATATACATCTTTAAATAAGTTTATCAAAAGATTTTAAATAATTTGAGAAAGGATGCGTTTTAAATAATATAAGCAAATATACACTTTAAATAATTTGTTCGATTCACTCTATCACAAATATAATTCAGAAAAGAGTCTTAGCTATATTCTTTATATCGCAATATTGATATAATAAAAGTAATTGCTCACTCCCTTCCCCCCAATAATTTATTAACACACCAGACTCCGTTCTGATAAAAACACAGCATAAATCAATAAACATGAACTTAAAATATAAGAATTGCATAAAATGATCGATAAGATAATAATTTAGACATAAAAATTTATAGTATGGTTTTATAGAAACTAGATGTGTGTGATTATTTAAATTATTAATGATCAACGCCTACTTAAAGTTATTAATGATCAAGCAAGAATTGAGTGTGTTCTAAGATTTAAACCATTTTACGATAAACATTTTAGTAGAACATTTAGAAATATTATAAATTATGTGATTTATTTAGCTAGCTTTCATTTAGTATACGTTTTAGTTAGGAAATGTAATATTTTGTAGAAAGGATTTACCGGAAAGTCTTTAAGGCCTTGTTCATTGCGCTTCTCTTTATATTCAGTCAGGCTGGGCTTCTCTTAGGTTTTAGTCGGGATGTAACTTCGTGAATTTATCTCTGTGGCAGCTTTCTCCATTTCTCTGATCAGGAACTATCTGGTCTCTCAGGTACAGGTTCTTTCTCTTGTGATGGGCATAGTGGAGGTCTTCTTTAATCGGTAGCCGCTCGTGGAAGAGCAAACGGCTGTCTCTGTGTCTTCTAGCCAACGGTCATTTTATAGCAGCTTGGATGATGGTTTTTTTTAGATTTAGCAGTCTAAACGGCAGGAACAGTTTTCTTAGTTAACTCGGGTCTCCGGAAATAAAATTTGGCAGCAAGCACAAATTTCTCAGCAACAGAAAAAAATTTACACGGATGATGATAGATGATGGAAGAGGCTAGGTTAGAGAGCCTTGGTGTCTATTTGGGCCCCTTTTTATGCTGTATTTTTGACAGAAGTAACCTCCTACTTTGAGTCATGCCACATCACAAAGATGACTAGTTCAAACTAGCCTTTAACCAAATATCCAGTTAGTAAAAATATTAAGTATATCTAAATCTGGATTTGGTAAGACTCTATTGTTTTAATTGACGTGTTTTAAAAGATATATTTTTAAGAATGGTCACAGGCAATTTGTATAGATTTTGTATAGATTTATGCCTGACTGAATATTATAATTGGTCTTGGTTATCAATTTTAAATAGGTCAAATTTTAGCCAAAGATTTATTTTTAGAATGAAGTGTTAAAACTGATAAAACTTTCTGCTTGTAATTTTAAGCAAACAAAAGAATTGAAAATTATCTAACTTGGAAATTAGTTAAAATGAATACTGACTTAAATAATTATTAAAAAAGAATATTGAAAACTAAGTAATATTATAAATTTAACTTATTATGCTGCTATATAGATAAATTAATTATCCAGTTATGTTTATTTCAGTTTTAACAAATCTAATGGAATATGCTCGTATATAAATATTTATAATTAGTAAGGACGATTATATACGCACATACTCGCAATATTATAAGGACAAAGTTTTTTAAAATTTAAGAAATACACGCCATCTGAGTACAACAAATATATACTATTATCAAAGATAATAGGTGAAACAGGTGTAACCGTTTCAATATAAATGTTTTGGATCTTAACTTGTGTATCTGCCTACTATATAAATTTTTCTAGGTTCAAATGCCTAGATGGCGCCCTCGTACGGCAGGTACGTTGAAGGCTCTTTTCAGTGACCGTTAAAATGGACTCCCAACGTGGCACGATGTATAATAAACCACGAGTACACTGAGTAAACTTTTTTTTAAAGTGAAATATTTTCTGTCTATATTATATAAAGTTATAAACTTGAATTTTGTGTAAAAAGTACTGCCAGTAAGAAAATTGTGCATGTGTAGAAATAAATGCGAGGAATAAAACGTAATTAATATAAATCATAATTTAAATATGTCGTTACAATATATATATATATGTTAAAATTGTATATTATATGAGACTTACTATTATCTATATTTTTCTGATATTCATGGAAAGTTTAAGAATGGAGATAACAGATATGAGTGCATGATTATATATATTGCCAGAAATATAATAAATAGAAAAATATATGGATACTTGCCAGTAATTATGCATACGTACCAACAAGCAAGCTAAGTTTGATAAATAATGATTATAACCAATCGATTTATTATACTTACCAGTAATTACGAATAATTTCCATTTGATAAAAAGCAGATTTCTTTGCAAATGACCATTAGCAATCATAAAACAATATATGAAAAGAATTATGATCTGCAGAAAAAGAATAATTATTTATTTTAAATGAAAAATTATGATTATATAATTTTTTTATATTTAATATAAGATCTCATTTAAAATAATAAATAATACTTCATTTACAATCAAAATGTGAGATTGAAGAAATAAAAAAATTTACTAAAACAAAATGGAAATAATTCCTAATTATAAATTGATTACATATAATCATTATTTTACTTACCAAAACAAAGTGAAAATTATTCATAATTACTGGCAAGTACAGTAAATTGATCAGACATAATTATTATTTATAAAACTTACCATGCTTGTTGGTAAGTATGCATAATTACTGGTAGATATATATATTTTTTAATTTATCACATTTACAGTAATATTACTTATATACGGTAATAAAAAAACTGTGAATGCCGTTTGCAGGTTTTTTTTATTGTGTGGCTTATAGCATCAATTTTTTTAGCTAGCTATCATCCACCATTATGTGGACAATATAAATGCAATAGAGATGGTAGAAGTTATTATTAGAAACACTCATAATAAAAAGTATACTGAAGACCATCTTCATATCATTTAGTTATTAATTACTTAATTCATATTTATCTTTTCTAACAGTGATGTGACAATTACTCAGCCTACATAAAAAGTCATATGTTCCACACAAAGAATTTCATGATATCATGGGTCTTTAAAGAGAATGAATCTTTGGTTTTAGTTAAATATTGCTAAATTTTTTATTGATAGTTTTAATACAGTAGCACTTAAGGATTTGACTGTTTTTTGTTGGTTGTTTCTTTATATAAAGCTAAAATCCTTAATTTTTTTTTAAAAAATATGGTTTTTCTTTTTATGTAAGGATAAAAGCCATAATTTGAAACATTTATAAAAATGATGTTTTTTATTCTTTTACCTTCTTTTGTCAACTGATTATATTATATAAATACTGATTAAATAATTAACTATTTTATTTGCACATTTATTTCCATGCAATATTTTATTTTTGTGCTTACAGTTTCGACTGTATAACAATCTTCTTCAGAACTATAAATATACAAATATATAAATGTTCTACATTATTAAATTGTACACATACAACAGAATTTATATATATTAAATATGCATAGTTTAATGTATATGAATTTAAAGAAAACTTACTTCTGGAGGTTATGTATAAATACCATTTATGCAAAGAATAAAATGGATCACTTACTTGTCACAAAGTTATTAAAAATAAGATGTTTTTATATTTCAGAATGATTTATGCCATATTTAAATCAGACTAGTATATAAATCCCATTCTTTATTCCTAACAATATCAATAAATGAATGTTTAAAATTATAAAAATCTTAAAGAATAGGTAGTCCATTCTATTTCTTGAGTTAATTGATATATATTATTTATACATAGCTTGGATGTTATTACTTTTATTTAAATTTCATATATATATATTTACAATTCAAATATAGCTTTTAAAATATACATTTAATTACTTTATTTTTTTGATTAGGCCCAAATTTATTAATATTATATTTATTTTAGATTTAAATTAAATTCAGGATGAATTAAAAAAATTAATATGATTATGTGTAAAAAAAAAAAACTATATTTAAATTATATACACTTAATTCTCTTTTTACATGGTAGATTGGTTCCTGAAAGTTATGCGTAAAAGAAATTCATGTAAAAAATACATTGTATATATGGAAAATAAAAAGATTGGTTCTGGACCTAAGAAGTCCATGAAAATAATCAAATAAACCATATGAAAAATTTTGTTTGGATGTTATATTTTTTGTGTGTATCAAATTTTACTTCATACCCTTTGAACATAAAAAATGAGTTATAGGAACATAAATTTCATTTGAAAAATAAAAAAACTTGAAAGTGATAACATTTGCAATAAAACACTCATTGATTTTTCTATACAAGCTATCAAAAACTTTAAAGTTCAAAGAATATTGTCACTTCCATGTTATATGTTAAAAAAAAAATTAAAATAAAGATTATTAATATAATTTATTGGAAATTATTATTTTTATTTCATTTAACATTATTATTTTTTAATTTAACAACTAACACATTTGAAAAAAAGAAATTGTAGACCCCTGGACAATTAGTCCAAAATTAACACCCTTAAATTAACAATCTTCCGAATCTATATAGCCATTTACGCTTGTTTTTAAATTATTAATTTAAAAGAAATTTACTAGAATGGAAATGATATTAAACTCACATATAAAAAATATATAAATAATTTAAATTTTACACAGATAAGAAAAAGGTTTCTTTTTAAAGTTAAGTGACTCTTAAAATACTTGAAAAGTTCGTATTATATAATTAATGTTCATATTTCATTTAAATTAAAAGTTTATACTTTCCAATGCTGTAGGTAAAGTCCGTTTTTGCAGTCCTTGACACAATTCAAAGTTCTTTCTATTTCATATTGTTCTAGGTGAAGACAAGTCCGTTGCTGGCCAGTTTCCGGAACCATCATACCCTGGAGGCTGCCTCATCTAGTGCAAATGTGGAAAATGTAATTTATTGCATGACACCTACACTTATAAATATATTCAAATAAGACACAATTAGCATGAGCAAAAATACTGGCAACATTTTTCTTATCTGTAAAATAGAAATGCACCCAAGATTTTTTTATTTTAAAAATTTATAATAAAAACTTTATTAATAACATAAATATGTACAATTTATATAAGTAGTTAATCAAATGATAACCAAAACACAAATAATTTGAAATATTTCACTATTAAGACAAAAAAGCTCCAAGCCATTAAACAATTAACTCCAACTCAAGGAGGCTGACCTGTAACAATGTAATAGACGGATACTCTTAAGACATCAAAACAAATGCAACCCAAAAGGGTGAAGCATGTAACAAAATGTTTGATTAGCCTAAGGAATAAGCCACCCAGTAGAATTCTAACTTTTACTCAAAACAAATGTTTATCCGATAATTTCACATAGAGTTATTCCGGGGCCACCCCAGATTTGAGTCATCATCTTCCTAGGCAAGTATCTCTGACATTGACTGAAATAAGTTTCCCAATCACTATAGAGGTTTCCCA
The DNA here is from genome assembly GCA_028023455.1 of Epiperipatus broadwayi. NCBI lineage: Eukaryota > Metazoa > Onychophora > Udeonychophora > Euonychophora > Peripatidae > Epiperipatus > Epiperipatus broadwayi. The sequence goes on along the minus strand of JAQFVV010000021.1, from coordinate 11,223,524 downwards.
GGCAGTTGAATTTCTTGTTATTAAATATCATAGTACATCTTATATACCATATTGTCTTAAGGGTATGCACAGTTACCATTGCATTATGGGGGTTAAATTTCTCAAAGTATTGACTAAATAGAAGTTTTAAGTTGATGATTGGTCTGTGGAACACCCAAGATTTTATTTGTGATGTTTGTGCATGATTGGAATACCATTGCTACCACTAAAACTTACAATATGATTTTTGGAAAAAATTATAAATATAAATTTAAACAAATTAATCAATTAAGTTTAAATAAAATTCAATCTTTTTAACATCAATATCAGCAAGGATTTTTTAAAAAATTCAAATGTCAAAATGCAAAGCATCAATACCAAAAAGATATTTATTTTTCAAAACAAAATGACAAAAACGTTACGATGCAGACAAACAAATTTCTTTGTTTGCAGGAATATTGCCAAAAAAGGGATTTTTGTTTTTAAAATAATGAAAAGTGTCTTGCATTGGTGGTCGAGAGGTCAGCGCGACTGCCTTGCACTTGCAGGCAGTTGCCCGGGTTGCGGGTTCGCGTCCCGGCCGATGCTATGACACTGAAAAAAAAATAATAATAATGAAAAGTAAAGAGATAAAACCTTTTTAAAACAAATAACGAACATAATTTTTTTTTTTGGTTATGTTATGTAATTATGCCGTACTCAAGTTCAGAAACAAATCGGTAAGTAAACACTGAATTAAAAACATTTACAATTTTCTAAAAAGGAAAATAAATTAATTTATATTATTTACATGAAATTATTTTCAAAAATGTTTAATAACACCTTAAGGTAATCTAACAATTACTTTGAGAATGTAACATGATTTTTTTAAGCTTTCCAGACAATAACATTCATTTCTTCATTCCAATTATGAATATGTCACAGCAGCTCTAATCGCTAAGTACGGTTTTTTTTCGTTTACCAATTGTGATTGTCTTATTTTAAAACAACTTGTGTCTAAAGAGAAATATATTTTTTTTAAACTCATGTTATTTCAAAATCGTGCAAAAAAAAATTCATGTAAAAAGAGAATTATGTGTATATACAAATATCCCAGTGAATATTGCTAGCTGAAAATTCAAATACCAAAAATGTTAAGCGTTGGTAGCCGAGAGGTCAGCGCAGCCGCCTTGCAAGCAAGCAGTTGGTTGCAGACGGTTGTTGCGAGTTCGCCTCCCAGCCGATGCTAGGATATATGGAGAAAAAAAGAAATGTTCAATTCACTCTCTCAAACATTATGCTTTTTCAACAACGCCCTCTATGACTACTGGATTGTTTTCAGTTCAGACTTTTTATTTATTCACAAATGGCATTGCTGGAAAAATGTTTGGGAAGGTAATTTTGAACATTTATATATAAAGGTAGAAAATATTAATGTATAAATATATGTAATATTTTTAATTACATGTTGGACAATTTCCATCATGTAATTTAATTATTAAATGTTTTTAGAAAAATTCAAATTTTATTTAAAACTTTTCAAATACTTTCAGTTGCTAGTAATAATCTACAGGTTCATATATAACATAATGTCTTGAATAGTATTATTCTCTTATAATTCTTCAGAATTTGATCAGTGACTGTACTAATATCAGAATCAAACCTTTAGATTCATGAAATATTGAGTTCAAAATGAAGCTTTAACCAACTAGACTATTCTGTCAAAAATAGTCATGAAAAAAAAACTTACATACTTAGTAATGCAAATTCTATTGATTTCTTCATTTTTCTTAAAGTCAAGATTAACAAATGGTTTCCAAACATTATAGATTATTACAATAAATCAACTTAGGGAGTTATTTGCCTTAGATAAGCATATAAGATTTCTACTGACTATTGCCTTTGACAGAATAAGTTTATATAAAATAATGTATTTTAATAGTTGTATGTTTATATATGTTCAAATTTTGTAGATCTGATGAAGACTGCATGGTACAGTTGAAACTGTTATCAATAATAAAAGTTTTTTTGCTAAAAAGTGAAGTGTGTGAGTTTTTTGAAATTCAGTATAATAGTCTAGTTGACAAGAGTATCAGTTTTCATAAATTTAATGCTCACTGGTTCTATTCCCATGTTGGCATTGTTATTGGGCAGGTCAATATCACCTAGGGGGAAGAAACACTCAAAATGTTGACTAATATACAGTTGAATGTTAACTGCAAGGAAATCAAGTCATACATCATGTGAAGCAGATAGAAACTGGTCTGAGGATAGAGATATTGGGAAAAGCTTGTTAAGAGCCATTAGCACGCACATTACATAACAGTTGAATGTACTTGAAAAGTTTAAATAAGATTTGATTTTTTTTCTAAAAACAATTAAACTAGAAAATGGAAATAATCCAACGCATAATTACAAATAAAATGCCATTATGCAAACCTTCAGACAAAGATGTAATATGATGAGATATTTATATAAGAACAATTTCATTATGTATATATAGTTTGCTAATATATTGCATTTATATTTGCATTTCTGAAAAAGACTATTGTATATTCAAAATTGTAAGCATAAAAAAAATTGCACTGAAATAAATGCATAAGTAAAGACATTTATTATCCACATATATTGATAAGGCAGTCTGCAAACCACGACCATTCACATATATTGAAAAGCCTTAATTATAGTTATTTTAACTTATTCTTTTTAATCCTGATGCATCATATTAACTTATAGGTCTGTTTTTATTATTAGTGTCTTGTATTAATACATCCTGGTCCATCCACACAATAAGATGATATTGTTAGATGGGAAGTCGAACTCCGACAATGCACTATTACTTTAAATATTCTAAATCTCCACGCACTCACATGTCAGTAAGAGTTTAAAAAACTTAAGTAAATCACTTAAGTTTAGAGTGCATTTCTATAAATACACCAACTTTCACTGACCATGCTAAATCAGTGCTTGAGTTTATTGTGTGCCTGATGTAGTATGCAGAGATTTATAATATTTAAAATAATAACGCATTATCGGAGTTCAACTTCCAATCTAACAATTTCAAGATTTCAGCGCTTTATAATAATAGATTTACATTTAGAAATCGTGTTTGTCTGATCGCGGATAGTTAAAAATGAGACACTATCTCCGATAGGTTAAATAGATTTGTACAATTCAAACTTTGATTATAACATCAGGCACGCGATAGACTCAAGCCCTGATTTAGCATGGTCAGTAAAAGTTGATGTATTTATAGAAATGCACTCTAAACTTAAGGTATTCACTTACGTTTTTTAAACTTTTACTGACGTGTGAGTGCGCAGAGTTTTATAATATTTAAAGTAATAGCGCATTATCAGCGCTTTATAATAATAGATTTACAACAAGATGGATATAAGGTAAGATCCAGTTAAAATATCAGCGCTATAATAAGAAATCATACACAAAAACCGAAAACACACACACATATATATGGTAACATACATTTGATTGTAATACCATGATTTTTCTTGAAGTTTTTTGGGTAAGTAAATCTGTATGTTACGCAAATATATTTAAATATAATTATTCCTGATTGGTTATCTATAAATAAATAACAAATAGTAGTTTATTTTCAATAACATAATATATATTTATATCTGAAATATTTAACAAAGTTAAAATACTTTACATCTACGTTATTAAAGACACTTTAGAAGCAAAGTAAAAAATAAAAAACAAAAAACAAATATATCATAAAACATTTCTAAATATATATACAATACTTAAAACTTTTAAAGTTTTCCCAATATATATATAAATGAGATCTGTTTTTTGGATTATTAAAAACAAAACACAAAAAATAAAATATTTATTAAAAGTTTCTTCCTGCTAATACGTACGTACATATTTAAATCGTACGCTTAAAGGTAAGTTTGGTGCATCGGCAGAGTCACTTTGTCAGTAGAATGCTATCAAAAAATTAAAATATTGAACCAACAATTTTTTTTACATTAGCTTGTACAACCTAGGATTCTAATCATGGTCAGACAAAAATTGTAAATATTTTCAAGCTTCAAACAAGTTTTAGATTTTTTTTTTTTTTAGATAATCTCCCATTGGGTAAAACAAGAATAAAACTTCGTTAAATCTCACCACCCAGTTATTGGCAAGTCTGCAAAATTATGCTTTGTTTCCTATTCCCTTAAAAAGGGGGGAGGGGTTGCTTTTAATCTATTAGCCAATTTAATATTTTACATTATAAGTATCAGTTTTGGACTTACTAAACATTTATAGTTAAATGCAATACTCAAGTCGTTACGAATATACGACATATTGTTAAAGAGTCACGTGTATCTTGATATGTATTTTGTACAGTCTACGGATATATTTATGATCATTAAAAAACATTTTTTTTTTTTTTACATTATTTATTTGCCAACATTACTCAGTTTTAAGTCTTTAAATTTAAAAAAATTAGAAGTATTTTTGAATTTGAATCATACAAACGATTTAAAAAAATATATTGTCCTTGAACATATTTTTAAAAATAAACGACTGGTAGTAACTAAGAAAGAGATATATTTACAGTTTACTTATTAAAATTATTGTACATACATAAATATCCAATTAATTTATACATATTATAATCAAATAATAAAACTATATCTTTACACCATATGGCATTATTTAAAATACATAAGTTAACAGTGATTAGAAATATCCATAATATATTTACATACAATAATAATAACACAAAATGACCAGGAGAGAATTCTGTGTGCCACTTCCTGACTTCGATAAAGAAGACATAGCACATCGCATCGCATCAACAATTTTTAGAAACTACAATAAAGAAGCAGCTAATAATCATTAATAATAATAAAATCATTATATAAGCTACATCTAAACCATTATTTTATAGTTACAATATTTATTATATATATATAGCATATATTTAAAGAAAAAGTTTATTCTTTCCGTTATATTCTATCTTCAGAATACAGCAAATTATGTAATCAATAGACACATATGTACAGTTAAAACAGTAAGTGATGTGATGCACCGGTGTTCTTCTTTCTCGGAGTCAGGAATATCTCAGTCCCTCTGCAAGAGAAATCTGTTTGCCACCTTCCCTTTCCATTCTCCACCCTAAGTTTTTCCTATATTCTTCTCTATCCTACTCCCTCTAATTTCCACAACACGATCTGTGTCTACTATATGGCCTTTATATCTAAATCACCCTTATCTTTTCCCAAACCAAGCATAAAAACCAAAAACGCACATTTTTTATAATCACTTTGTTTATATTTATTCTCCCACAACTTCATTATTTGTACCTTTTTTGCTTGTAAGCATTTACATTCAATTAATAAATGCCTAATATTTTCTCTGTCTTCCTTATATAACTTGCAGATTAAATCACTCATATTTTTCCATTTATGTGTATATTCCCTTGCTGCTAACGATCTTGTTGGAGCCTTAGACAGTAAACTACTTTCCTTGCTATTATCATAAATTAACTCACGTTCAATATTCCATTTACTTCTATATATATATAAACTCTTTTTACTCTCTGTACTAGTTCTCCATTTCTCCAACTTCCTATTCTTTATTAATGCATTTATTCTTCTATCCCATTCCTTGCAACTATTACACTCAACAATTCTCTTAACAAAATCATTCCACCTTTTTTATAAGTATACTGCTCTTTGCATACCATACCATTTCTCTCACCCATCTTGTTTCCTGCCCTTTACTCATAACCCAATTAAATACTATTTTGGCTATTCTCTTGTTATCCATAAATTGCAATCTACCGAACATTTTCATTTTGCTTTTTGCATCTCTCACATAAAAACTTGACCATTCCATATCTCATTGAATTGCCTCCTTTGCCATCCACACATCTGCATCTAATGCGTCTTCCTACTTCTCTTTGTACTTTTTCTAAGTAATTTAACACCCCTTTACTTAAAAAATGCATCATTACCATAAGTTAACCCCGCTACTGCAACTCCCATACAATTCTAACTACATCATATTTATTATATAAAAACACTTAATTTCTTTATCAGTCCCTTTCTTTTCTTTATTTCATTTGTCATTTTTTTCTCCCATTCCCCCAAGCAATTTCTCTGATTACTTAAGATGATTCCCAAATAGTTATACCTATTCACCACATTTAATTTTATATCCCCCAGTAAAAATTATTTCTCTTTTCTTTCCCCAGCATTTACCATCATTACTTTTGATTTTACTTCATTAAATTTAATCCTCATTTCTTTACCCATCCTTGCATATGTCTTCAGCATAACTTCCATATCTTCTCTACTTTCTGTGCACAAGAACATATCATCAGCAAATAAAAGATCTGATAATATATATACTACCTTGCCATCTATTAATGGTATCTCTACTCCTCTTTCTAGTCTTTCTATTGCTCTCTCAATTTCTCTCAAATATAACAAAAGAAAAATAGGTGGCATAGGATATCATTGCTTTAGTCCCACCCCATTTTTAACTCCAACTTATTCTATATTTCCTAATTGATACATATAGTAATTATTTTCATACAATCTCTTAATAATACCCACTGAAGCTCCATTCATTCCCAAATTTACTAAACTTACCCATAATCTATTTATATTTACTTTATCACATGGCTTCCCTATATCTATAAAGACCATACATAACTGTCTACCTGTATTCCTACTCATATCTATAAGTGTCACTACAAATAAAGTGCCTCCTATATGCCTATCTGATTGAACATCTTGCATTTCTCCCACTATATTATTTTCTTCCCTCCATTTTGCAACTCTTCCAGCAACTGTGTATGCAAAAACTTTATATAACACTGGCATTACTGCTACCAGTCTATAATTGTTTAACTTTATATAACCCTTATTACCTTTAAATAGTGGCCTTCTTCTTGTATTATTCCATCTATCTGGAAATTCTCTCTTCTGTGCCATATTATTAAAACATTATAATAGATTTAATTGTGTGCTATTTCCTAAATTGATCACCATATGATCTCTGCTGCCCATCCAGCTAAACCTCTTGCTTTCTACTTTTCAACTTCTTCTCTGCCTCATTCAATTCATTTTCTGCAAACCTAATATTTCCATTATTATATGCTTTTATGTTTGTTATCACTCTGTTTTTCACTAATTCTTTTCTAGAGCTACATTCTTTTTCTCAACATTTAGTAATACTATTTCTCCTCTATATTCCTTATTTTAATATATTTCCAAAATTTTTTACTCCCATCTCTTCCACTCTATTAATATCCTCCAATAATTTACTATTTAATTTCATTCTCTTTCTCTATAATTATCCATTTTAGGCAACTTTTTAAAAAAATACTTTTTCCATTTAATATTAGCATCTGTTTCACTTTCTCTGTTTTTAATAGTACATTTATATTCTCTGCATGCTTCCCCCTTCTCTTTTACACTTTTATTAATTCTCACTTTTCTATTACTTTTACTCTTCTGAATATTCTCAACTAAAACCCTATTTGTCACCTTTTCTACTTCACCACACCACTCCTTATATTCATCCCTAACAAATTCTTCCATAATTTGTTCTATTTTTATTCTATATTCTTCTAACTTATTCTTATCATTCATTCTCCATCCACATCTTTCACTAATCTTTCTACTTTTATTACTATTGTCCATTACATTACTAATCACCATTTCTAATATAAAGAAATTATGATCACTATTACATACTTTCTCTTCATTATCAAACACTTTAATTTTTCATACTTTATTCATTCCCTCTTTCTCTACTAATACATAATCTGTTGTGTGAAATGTATTATTTCTAGACCATATGTATTATCCCTCAGAAATATTTTATAAAATTTTCAATGCTCAAATTCACTCTCTGACAAAAAATTTTCAAAAGCTGTCCATGCTTGTTATCTACATCATCAATTTCTTCAATATGCCCATTCATATCCCCTATAACCATTAATTTCTTCCCCCTTTTTTGAAACTCTGTATATCCTTAGCTAGGCATTCATACATGTTATTGTTCCACTCCATTATAGTTTGGCTATCTACAATGGCCATATGCATTATAACCACCATCCATTCTTGTCTTACTATCCTTATCTCAAACCACAAATGTTTCTGACACTTAATAGTATTAGAATATTTTTTGACTTAGCTCCTACACTACCACCACTTTTTTCTTTTCTATTTATACCCCACCATATCATGTTTTCTGGTGTATGTTCTTCTTCTTCTCTTAGATGTATTTCCACTACTGCTACACATCAAGCTCTTCATTTTTAACTGCTTTGTTTAATTCCAGCCACTTTTCTAGTCTCCTAGTACCTTGCATATTCAAATATCCCATTTTAACAATTTCTTTTTATCTTATTACCCTTTTATAAGTTCTTTTGATTCTTTCTTCTCTATTACATTTGTAATTGGCTTGTTTGTCATTAATTTTACAGACTCATTCCCTCTCCACACCTACATTTATATCTAAATCAGCTACCCTTTGTTTATTTCTTAGATCCCATCCATTCTTCTTCTTTTTGATAATACTGTAATTTAAATTCCTAGCCCCCTATTTAGTGTCTACTTCTTAGCTCAAGAATAGTTTCTAGTTTGTGGTTTTCATCAGTGATGAGCCTTGGATTTGAGAGCACCACAACTAGATCTTATGATCTAATGCAAACCCCCTGAAGCCATCTTTACCCATTAAAATAACTATAATGCTATCACACAGTAAAATTTTTAATCCAAGCTCTTTTCCTTGTGTAGTCATATAGTTCTGAACCCAGTTCAGTATTTATACATTTATGTAAGCACAGGGAATGGTGATCATGTAACATATATACAGTGCATAAAAAAATTGTTTAATTTTTTTTCCAAAGAAAGCTATTGAAACAAAATAAAAAACTTAGTTCTGTTATTTTACATATATAACCTGTACTTGCAATCTATTATATGTATGTAATAGACAAACAATACAGTAAATAACATATATTTATAAATAAACATTCACAACAGATGGCGTTGAATGCAATAAATAATTTTTAAAAACACTGAAAGTATTAAATACAACCTACATGCATCTCTTCTCAAAGATAACTATTATATGCAGAATAGCAACAAATGGTTGCCTTGATCAAAGTAACAGCACCAAAAATACATTTGGATTATATTTAATATTTTCAATGTTTTCTCCAAGGATATGATATTAATAGTCTTTTGTTTATTACATTTCATGTTAGAGTTATCATGGTTATTTATAAACTATTTAAAAATCTATCAAAGTTGCCTTCTTATTGATTTCAGACCAATCTGAATCATCTTCAGAGTCTGTTAATATTTTAAAACAATTGCAAATTCTAATTTTATTGGAATATTTCCGAAGGTTAGGAAAATCAACTGTTAATAGTGTTCTATATTTTCATAAAAATATATACTCAATAAAGACTGTTGGATTTCAATCTCTAGTTAATCTCAATAGATTAATTAATAATACTAAAAACAAAGTGAAAATGTGGAATATAAAAAAAATAGTATAAGCTATTAATTCTGACTTGCCATTGACATATTATGATAAAACTAGAATAAATTTGAGAACAATAATCACAGAATATTCACCAATATTGTGGCACAAAAGTTGGTTCTGAAAATATATCAGAATTTTTCAATCGTAAGACAAAGAGTGGGCATACATTTATTCCTAAAATAAACAAGGTTGTATTAAAAGAAATAAGTAATGAATAAGCACAAAATTAAATAGATGTAATTAACTACCCATTCAAAATGTATTTTTAATCAAAAGATAAACAGGCTAAACAAGGTGTGTGTGAGTAAAACGTATGCTTGTGCAGAAGCTTTTGTCTCGTAATTATATATTTAAAATGAAAAACAGTCTTTGAAGGGACAGTGCACAACTATGCAATGGAACTTGACTATTAAATGACAATACACAATTTTTATACACATAGAAGATAATTCTAGAAAAAATTGTACGAGTATTTATATTGATGAGAAGACGTGTTGATATTTCTTAAGAATTTATTAAATGCGTTTGATCATATTTTATATTATTTCTCCATTCCTGGACCCATTATGCCACTCAACTTAAAAATTAAATTTCTTCTTAAGATGAACCGGATTAAAAAGATGTCAAAAAAATCTTGTATTATTAAACAACAACAATCCACAAATTTTTTCATTTAAATCTGATGTTCAACTTATACCATATTACAGTTAATTAATAATACGCTGCTGCTTTGCAGTGAAACTTTTATATAACAATAATTTGTAGGCTTTTTTTTTTTATATTATAATTTCTACAGACTAAGCGCTTTCAGAGCCCTTGCTGCTCCATAAATAAAAATTATAAACAATGTATTTGAACTCTTTAGCTACATTTTCCTGAAGGTTTGTGATGATGGTGTTTTAGTTGTATTTATATACTGGATTATTTCCATAATCTAATATGAATATTGAATGTCTTTAGAAAAATGTAACTTTATTTAAATATTCCAAATACATTGAATTGTTAGTAATAGCACACAGATTAGTACATGCACAATGTTTTGAGAGATATTATTTTATTTTCTTCTTCAGGTGTTGCTGGCCTGATCGGGATGGCTCAGTTGGTTAGAGTGTTACCTTAAAATCCATTATTTAAGAATAGATTAGTTTCCCATGCTAATATTGCCACTGACCAGGCCAGCAACACATGAAGAAGAAAAAAATAATACTTCTCAAAATGTTGCGTACATATCAACATGTCTCCTATTAGTAATAGTTGAATGTATTTGGAATATTTAAATTAAAGTTAAATTTTTCTAAAGATATTCAATACTTATATTAGATGTTGGAAATAGTCCAATATATTTGTACAACATGACATTTTTATTTTGCATTATTTATTTGTGAACATAAAATTAATAATTAAAAGTAACACCTTAAAATATCTGATGATTAAATTTTAAGCTTTAGTAAGGAATACCTAATTAAAAAACTGTCACAATATAAAACCATATAATTATTATTTCTACGTATATGTGAGACATTATTAAAAGTAAAATTATATATTTTAAATTTTTGATAAATTTGAGACACTTAATTAGGAAACTCCGTTTAAAATCGTTTCACTTAATACTCTTTTTTGAAAATAACTTTATTACAAAACAGTTACCTTATTTATTTAACCCTAATTAAAAAAATTAATTAGTGAAGACATTCAATCTAATGGGTGAATTACAATAAATTTTTGCTAAAATTTATTCAAAATAAACAATCTTTGGTAGAAGATAAATGTATAATAACTAGTTTTTTTAAAAAAAAAAAAAAACAACAACGATATACAAAAACTGAACATTCAAATTATTCTTGTTTCCATGGCAACAAATGAATACAAATAACTTTGGATGAATAATTTCTAACATAAATATATATTTTTTAAATTAATGTATTATATATAATTCATAAATAAGTTTTTTGTTTCAATATTTTTTTTTTCATATGTCAAATGCGTTGACCGGGAAGCGAACTCGGCCAGCTGCTTGGAAGGTAGCTATGCTAACCACTAGGCCACCAATGCTTGACTGCTTTAATATTTTTTCCCTTTATATTTATCAGTAAAAAATAGTAATTAAAAACAAATACAGTTCTTAAATTATGAATTATAATAAATTATTGCTATATTTTTTGTTTGGCATAAATAGAGTTTTTGAATAAAATTTACTCATCTTTAAAAATTTCAATTACTTAATCATGTGAGAGAAAAAAATGTTTAAAATTAATTAAAAATTATAAAAATTTAACGTCGAATTTATATATATAAAAAATAACGATTCAAGACGATGGTATCTGCGATAGTTTTGGCATTACAAGGTTTTCCCTTTAAAAATTTAATTAATATCTCTGGATCATTTTGTGTGAAGCTGTCCATGTAAAAAGCAGAAATCTTCTACTTAAAGACCTGGACTATAAAATAGCTGCTATTCCAATTCATGTAGCAATTAATATTTGTTTATTAATTCAATCAACTTTTTAAATCAATGAATGCTCAATACAAACATGTTTTTCTGCTTCCATTCGAATTTTTAATATGCAGTTCATTGCTGATTTTAAAACATCATCCATCAACAGCTAAGAGCTGATCACTATTAAAATTATTCATAGAATAATGTCATCATCATCAATCATTATCAATCCACTGCAAGATGAAAGTCTCTCCAAGTTCAATCCATCTTCACTTATTTTTAGCTTCTCTTCTCCACATCACCCCTGCACACTTTCTTGTTTCATCCATCCATCTCACATGTCATCTCTTTCTGGATCTTTCACAATCTCTTGAAATCCAATTTAAGATTTCAATTGTCCACCTATATTATCATCTCCCCTAGTAATATGATGAGCCCAAGTCCACTTTAGTCTTTTAATTTTTTCAATGAGGTCAATAACATCTGTTTGTTCTCTTATTCATATATTGTGTTTTCGATCCCTTCTTGTTACTCCCAACATGCATCTCTCCATACTTCTTTGAGTGGTCTAAAGTCTCTGTATTGCTCTTCTATTAAGTGTTCCAAGTCTCAGATCCATAAGTAAGAACTGGTAAAGCACATTTATTAAAAACCTTTCTTTTCAAACACATATGCATATTTCCTTTTAGAATCAAGTTATTTCTACCAAAAGCAATCCAACCAAGTTTAAATCTAGGATTAATTTCATCCATTATGTTTCCATCTGTATTAATAGAATAGTGTAATATTGCTAAAAAAATAAATTATATTTATGTTTTATAATTTGCAAATTAGAAAATAGCAACAACTCATAAAAGCCAAAATCTGCTATTTCTTGAAATTTTTTCCGTTTTAGATATCTTATTTATTTCAGAGAGCATGCTTAAAGTTGATATTTTAGAGCACAGACATATGATGGAGAAAAATCTTGTAAAATAGAATACAGATTGTGCACAACATCTACATACATGTTCTGGTTTCCATGACAACAAATGAGTACAACTCGCTTGGGATAAGTATTTCTAATGCAAATAATTTTTCTTTTAAATACATTCATAACTTTATACATTGAACTATATAAGCCGAATTATTTTGGAAAGTTTAATTTAAAGCCCACTGCTATGAATAAAATATTTTAAATATATTTACATTAATAACATTTCATTTAAATATTTTCCCCAGAGAATACTTGTTTTGTAATTATTAAGAAAGTACAGTATTCAAATAGTTTTCACTGCCTTTACATTAAGCCTCGTTTTGATTTGAATGCCAAATTAGACTAAAATTACTTAGAGTAAGTAATTTTAATACTAATAATTTTCTTTTATATACAATAATATGTTAACTATATGAATACATATAAATGAATTGTTTTAAGTGTTTATATTTTCTTTTCTACTTACAATGGCAATTTAAAAACCTAAATACAAATTTGAAAAATTAAATGTTTACTACAATATTTTTTTCTTCTGTATTAAATTGATATATTCATTTTGTGGAATACATTAAATATATTAAAAGAGATTTCCTATGTTTTATTATCTCAAAAGGAAGCACAAAATATATTGATAAAGAAAATATTTGTAGATACATTTTGCGGCATACATTAAATATGTTAAATAAGATTTTCTGTTCTATTTTCCTAAAAGGAAGCATAAAATATATTGATAAAAGAAAATATTACAAATGCCACAAGTAAATTTTTAATAACAATATATATAAATGCAACAGCAACAATTACATTACATAATTATACTAAAAAGATTAACACAGAGAAGGGTTTGTGGCAAGATGACTCCATATCTCCAAATCTTTTTACAGCAGTGGTGCAAAAAATATTTTGTGGATTAAAATGGGAAGCTAAGAGAGTAAAAGTAAATGGAGATTATTTAAGTTATCTAGATTTTGCAGATGATATAACTGTTTTTGCAAATAATGCTTTACAGCTTCAGGAAATATTGTATTTTACAATAACAAAAAAAAAAAACCCCTGATAATTTTAAGCAATTCGAGTTTTAAAAAATTCGTACATACTCGTGGTTTACACAATATATGATAAATGTTTGGGTTTAAACCTTAGAGCATCTTGAATTTCAGACTTTTATCTAAAGAATAAAATGGACTTAAAAGAAATTACTAGACGCATAACTGCATTAAATATAAGTCTCATTGATAAAGACAAACGCTAGAAACTAGTTAGTGAATTAAAATGCACTATTTGAATATCACAGATTAATCAGAATTGCTAATTCTACTTTTTTTTTTAAAAAAATCGATTTACAATAATTTACATGTATAATTAATTATAAATGGATTTTTTTTTTCCAGTTAGAAGTAAAAATTATATCACTTTTAATAACTAATACCAAAATTATTAATATATCAGATCAGATTTAGTTACAAAATGTTTGTTTGGATCAATGTTTAAAAAAAAAAAAAACGCCTGATAATGCGCTGTCATGTGATTTTCTATTTAAAGTTCAACTGATTTAAATACAATCATTTAAAATTAATGCAAATCTGAAGTGTCAAAGTTCTTTTGCTTTTATGTTTTTAAAAATGTTTTATTTCAATTTATAAACGGTTTTTCAAATGCTAATTTCAAAATTATTTTTTAAAATAAATGACCGCTTAATTCGTTATTGTCTAGATTTGGTTTTACGGAAATTTTCATTACATTTATTAATTATACAAACTCGCTTGTTGTTGTTTCTCTTTTTTAAAAAAAATCTAATTATCAAAAACTAACAAATATTTGATAAGTTACAATCGTTTTAAGATAGGAAACAAATTGGAACACCAGATAGCAATGAAATCATCAACTGCACAAACCCTGAAGAATTGATATTAACTTACTTCAATTTAGAAGTCTCCATTAACTAGACAGTGTTTGTGCGCGTATGTTTAATATATATATTGCCCGAACTAATATAATATATATTTTTAATATACTATATATTTTACAAATTACATATATAAGTAATTACATACTATATATAAATAACATATGAATAAAAACATTTGATAAAGACAATACCCCACCTCTCCCAAATGCATTTCATACCGAATCAATATCCATCAATTGCCCAGATTACAATCTCTTACACATATCTTCATTGTCTAGGTTTTCAGATGACTTTATTCATATTTGAAGAATGTATGATGGTGTGGAGTTAATTCATGTGTTTATTTATAATTAAACAACAACAAAAAAACATATATTAATCTTTATTGAATTTATATCTGGACTAAGAATAATCTCTAGTTTATTAATTGATTAATAATAGACATTAATAAAATCACCTAAAGTTGTTGGTATTAAAATTATGAGTGCAAAAAATTTGGCACTTGTAAATCAAAGTGTAACAATTATATATAATTAACTATTTTTGAAGTAGAACTTACTTAGTCAATCTGATTTTTACAATTTTATTAGCTCTTATCTCTATTTGGCATTCTATTACATCATATATTATAACACTGCTTTCCCTCAAAGATAACTATCATTTCTAGCTGCTTTATATTTCCTTATGAAACAGCAAGTATCACATAATAAGAAAAATATGTGTAATAATTAATGGTTGCACTTTAAGAAAAACATATAGTCAAGCAGAGATTAATTTTCAGCCCACTACTTTCATGTATCAATCAAATGATCCTATAGTACTACAATGTCTTACTACCTATTGGTCAGTTACTAAAAAGTAAACATACTGCACATATTTATAGTGTATACCTAAAAGTCTTGTCCACACTCTAGGTTCAAATCACGATATAATTTTTTTCAGATAAATGACCCATATCCAATTATCTAGTCATTCACTTATTACTAGATAAATAATTATCTTGTTATTCTCAATTCAAGAATAAAACACAAAAGGTTCAGGTTTTTTTTTCTTTTATATTATGTTTTCCACCCAAAAATAAGTAAAATAATTAGGCCAAAAAATATCTATGACCAATGCACAATTATAATTTGCCACTGTTTGTCAAATTTTCAATACAATTTATTTAATATATAGGGTATATGAGCACAGACTTTCACACGACCCACCACTCTCCACATTATCTCATAAAACTGATACACTTGAACACATATATGTTGAAAAGATAAATAATCACCAATATTCGTATTTCATGCTAAACCAGCAATCATCAGTTGGTCCAGATTACCATCTCTACACATATATACTATAAGTGCTCAGATATATATTAAGATAGCCAAACCTCATGCTTTAATGGACAGTCTTCAATCTACTTCACACTCCAACTTTTCAACCATCCATCCAATTGAAAATCTGATGATGGAATGCTCAAAGGCCACCCTGAGGCCAAGATTCTTGTCACACCCATGTTGACCTAAGGTCAATCTGACCCCTCATGTACAGGACAATTTATTCTAGCATTTGTCTGAAGATTTGTGCTGATGCCATTTTAGCAGTAATTTATGTTGGACTATTTCCATAATGTAATAGTGATATTAGCGATTAAGCCAATGCACATGCGCTTTAAAGATAATTTATAAATGAATACTCTCACTTTTCCAGACACAAGATATAGTCTTTCAAAAAGATGGAATGAATCCACCCATCCTTTCGACCCAAACATTTATGTATGGGCAAATCTTAAGTGTATGGAAATGGGAGTGTGAAGATGTGAAGCAATCACTTTAAATTACATTTACTATGCTAGAACGAATGACACTTGCCAAATCTTTACAATTTATGATAATGTAATATTAAATATTGAATGCTAGGCAAATTCAAACTTTATTTAAACTTAGCAAATACATTCGACTGTTAGTCATAGTCCACAGGTTAATATATAACATTTCAAGTGATATTATTCTGCTTTTGAATTCAGTTGTTGCTAGTCTGATTAATGACAGTACTGACATCTTGAATTCAATATTCATGAATCTAAAGATCCAGGTTTGATTCCCATGCTAGTATTTTTACTGGTCAGACCAATAACATCTGAAGTGATAATAATACCACTCAAAATATTATGTTATGTATTAGCCAATGAGCTTTTGAATATACTTGGAAAGTTTAATAAAAAAAAGATGGATCCCGTCATTTTCTCATGTTCTGGCTTGTGTTCTTGAATTGAGACTTCCACGTGCAGTCATTATTACATTTAATTGGCTGTCACATAAGCATTTTAAGGCACTTCTGTCGAAGGTTTTAGCTTTTCACGTTATTATTAGATCATCTGCTAGCGCTTAATAAATTTAATATATTTGGAAAGTTTAAATAAATTTTATTTTTTTCTAAAGGCATTCAATATTATAGATGATGAAAATTATCCAATATATAATTACTACTAAATTTATTCTAGTATCTCAATATTATATCTATATATACATATGATAAAAAAAATTTTAGTTAATTTTCCAAGATATAGCCCAGAAACAACACGCACACATTCTACTAATTTGATCTGAATATTTGAAATGGGCCACAATTAATCCAGGGAGTTGAAAAATAGCAGTTCATTTTTTTGAATGATTTGAGGGGTTTTCCCTACTATTTACAATAAAATTTTATTTATTCTCTGTATAAACTAATTATATTTTAATCTAAGCACATTTTTAAAAATTCAAAAGTGAATAATTATCTCTTAAACATTGTTTATAATAAATAATAAATATGTATAAATTCACAGAAGAGATATTTGTTATTTATTGCTCTAAGATTTTTGTTTACAAAAATAATAGTAATAATAATTAAAACAGGTAAATCAAGATTTTTTTAAAAACGGTTTCAAGATTTATAGATTTTTTCCCCCTGATATTACAATTATTTTAAAAGTTGGTTTAAATCTTGAATATTTAGAAATGATTCTTAATATAAACTATATTTATGGCTAAGTTACAAATAAAAATTTTGAAAAAAATTAAAGCTAAAATAAATATAATCATTATTTTTTTTGTATATAATTTGAGCCAAAAATGAAATGTAATTAACTTTTCTTCATTTTAACACACCTTACACCAAATAATCACAACTATTTGAAATATTTGCTGGAAGAATGCAGAAACAGGTGCATTATTTTAATATTTATAAAATTAGCGTAAACAATTTTCATAAATATTATTAATAAACAGGATGTGTTATTCCGCAATGAAGAATCATTATGTTTGAAATCATATCTGAGCAACAATAAACATCACAATTCCATTTAATTCACAATTTTTTTGATACTTTCTTGAACTGATCCAGGAATCTTTAATCTCTGATTAACTATTTATTAATGAGATAACTGACGAATTAGAAAATGATAAGAGCGATTAGCATAGGTATCACATTTCTTAAAGTGGTTCGCAATTGTAAAAAGTCGGAGAGAAAAAGTGAAAAAAAAATCTGTCTAGACAACAGCTCTCCAGCTACTGTTATGATTGAACATCACTTGACATCCCAGGTAACTGATGAAAAGATAAAGAAAAATATTTACATCTTAACACTTTTAATAATTGGTTAATAAATATACAGGGAGCACTAAAAGTCTGACACATTTAAAAACTCTAACAACTCTTAATATTTTATAATTTTCTTTTTTTTTTTCGCTACAGCAGGTACAGGAAATGGAAAGTAAGAAATGTTATTAATAGGATGGTAAAATCCACATGGTTAGGAAAACAAATGTTCTTTTGAGAGATTTCCTTAGAAATGTAGATGTAAAAATCTCTGTCACATTTATTTCTTATATAAGTTGTCAGATAAAAACAAAAAAATTTATATGTGGAGATTTTTCCATAGTTATTCAAAGAACCATCTTCTTGAAGAGCACAAATATATTTTCAAATATGGCAGAGACTTTTTAAATTTTCTCCTGTAAAGGAGATGAAAGTGACCATTCGGGCTGATAAAGAAATGGGTGATCTTGATCATTATTGCAATATGCATTGTATTCAAAATTGCATAGATTGATATCAACACTGGATAGCATAGACTGCTACAGTAATGTTCAGAACCTTTTACTAACGTTTCGCCATTCAAATGGTCTCTTGCCCACCTTTATTCAAAAACATTTGAGATTTTTTATTCATAAAAAATAATTGTAAATTGCATAGTTATAGATGTAAGGTATAATTTAGCTATTGATAGTAAATAATAATTACACATTAATGCAATGAAGTTATATCTTACAATGCAGATAAAAATATTAATCTTATATCATAAATTCCAAGACTGTTTGGATTTATGAATTTTTTTGATTTCAACAAGATTTTTTATTCTCTAATCGTAAATTCAAATTCTACTAAGATAAAAAAAAAAGTCAGCTCATTGGAAACAGATTTATTAATTTATAAATATTTACAAAACGTTTTTCTTCAATCTTGCTTATAAATATGTGCACAAAATAATACATTTACTGTAAAAGATTAAAGAACATCTTTAAAATTTTTTTTTTGGTTAACACAAGTTTTTTAATAATAGCTATTCCTATGAATTATATTCCATCTGTATTGAAATGCAATGCACTGTGGCTTCTCCTTTTTTGGGACAGGAATCTCTCAGCCACTATGCCCAGAGAAACCTGTTAGCCCCTTACCTTCCCTAATTTTTCCCATATTCTTCACTATCCTGCTCCCTTCATCCCATTTCCTCAACATAAGCTTTGTCAACTCTATGACCTTTATATATAAATCCCCCTTATTTTTTCCCAAACCCAACATAAAAACTAAAAACCCACTTTCTGTATAATTACTTTGTTTATATTTATTCTCCCACAACTTTATTATTTGTACCCTTTCTGCTTGCAGGCATTTACATTCAATTAATAGATGCTTAATATTTTCTATGCCTTCCTTGCGTAACTTGCAGACTAAATCACTTATATATTTCCATTTATGTGTATATTCCCTTGTTGGTAAAGATCCTGTTCAAGCCTTAAATAGTAAACTACTTTCCTTGCTATTATCATAAATTAACACACCCAATATTCTTTTTACTTCCATATTAGTTATTAATGCATCTATTCTTTTATCCCATTCCTTGCTACTATAATACTCAACAATTCTCCTAACACAATAATCCCATCTTTTGTATAAATATACTGGAACAGTCATATTTGTACACTCATGCAACAAAATCCAGAGTTTTGGAAAATTCCACAAAGCTGATCTAGATGAGGGGTTGAGACCCTGAATCAGATTACACCTTAGCTCCACCAATGCTCCCAGATTTACTACCCTATGAATGACATATATGCAGTTACACTCAGATTCATTTAGTTCACAGGCCAGCAGTAGCAAAGGGTAAAACATGAGACTCAGGGAACACACACATACACCTATGGCTTTTGAGATAATTGATACTCTGCTAGAATGATAATGCATCATTGTATAATTCACTTAAATAAACTAAAATTAATGTGATACGTTAATATTATATTTTATATCTTTTAATAAAACAAATCAATTATTAAGACAGCTATCCCTCTGTGCATTGAAATTCTTCTCAGGTGTTACAATTAGATGAGTAAGTGAGTTACAGAATCCCATCTTATGTACTGAACAATTAAATCGGAACTTGTTCCATTAACCAACTTTATTACATTATAATCTATGGCTTAATTATGCCTAATTCATGCTATGAGATGCCTATAAGGTTTGTGATCAGTTAACTTGCAAGAGAGAGAATTAATAATTATAATCACTCTAGGTACCTCGAAGTTAGCCTAAATTAGCCCCCTATATGGATTATTATTATATAACTAGATCGTGCATTCAAATCAAAATTAAATTTAATAATATTAATGGAGGGATGAACTGGGATCTTTTATAGTAGTTTTTGATATTATTGCACTACCCTCACAAATATAATGGTGTCTTGGGTACGTATTTACTCAGGGGATCTATCAACTCAATGATTGGTTCCCGTGGACCGTACAACTTGCTATGATAAGAGAATGCTTGGTTCTGGTGGTCTGATCAGCTTGAAACATTAATTGTCTGGACCCTCATGTTCCAATTCCTTACATCTGTTAATTGAATGTAAATGTCTGAAAACAGAAAGTGTACAAAAAATGAAGTTGTGGAAGAATAAATATGAACAAAGTGATTATACAGAAAGTGGCTTATTGGTTTTTATGCTGGGTTTGAGAAAAGATAAGGGGATTTTAGATATTAAGGCCATGGACTTGACAAAGATTATGTTGTGGAAATGGGATAGAGCAGAATAGAGAAGAAATATGAAAAAACTTGGGGTGGGAAATGGAAAGGTAAGTCAAAGTGGCTAACAGGCTTCTCTGAGCATAATTGCCGAGAGATTCCTGATTCTGTATAAGGAGAAGTCACAGTGCATCACATCAAGCAGCTTGTGTAAGCATAGGAAATGATGATCAAGTGATGTTCAGTAGTTTAATATAATTGCAGTCTTGCCCTTATATCTTATCTTTCCCAATCTTTCTCAAATCTACTCTCTAGAGCTTCCAATCTTTTCTTCTCATTTGCTTGAGTTTGTGTTTCATACAAACCACCACTTTCAAAGAACATTAAGGCCTAACCAAAGTTTAAATCATGAACTTTTATCTGATCAACATGAAATGTTAAATCAATTATTAATATTTTAAACATGATTGTAAAACAGTCATTTCTATTAATTTATTTCTTATAATTAATTAAGTATAATTGTTAGTTAAATTAAATGATGTTATGCATTAAATGTATATGTATGCGTCCACCTCCACACTTGGCATCTATTGGTAAATTTAACACTTCATGTTGAATGTCTTAATGTATTTGCCTAAGCCTCCCCCATAAGTTTATATTTGTGAATGTGACACCTCATGAAAAGTGTCTCAAGGAACTCAATAAGAATCTAACCTTTTTATGCATTCCAATTAATAATAATACAACTAGAATAATTTGTGGTGGACGGTCGTGTTGCACATATGTATACATGTACATGCTCATTAGCTTTTAAAATATTAAAGCTTAAAATTTAAACTGGACGTGAATGATTGCATGGATTCGTAAGTTTTTAGGTGCGTAATCTATGTAGCGTATTTACATCTATCAAAATATTAAAATGTATAAATAAGAATCTCCATCTGTGTGAATTAAAACTTAACTATAATAACTATAAAAACTAAACTAAAGTAATAATATTTATTCCTCAAATTCAACTTTATATATGTGTGACAATAAATGTTTTTGCGTAGTATTACTGGCAGTAGTTTATTTATCCTTTTCATTCTTAAATATATGTACTAAGAATTTAGATTATAAAACTTAGCTACTCTGTGAGCTAGCTCCATGGGCTAACGGTTTATAAAAAAGGGGGATCTTACCAATATGTATCTGCCTACTATATAAAATTTTCCAAACTCAAATGGCCTGGTGGCGGCCTGTATGGAAAATAGGGTAAGTCATTAATCCCCGACTGTTATAACATATATATCTTTCTTTGAAATAACATAATTGTTTTTATTAAATGCCTTTTCAACATTAAAAAAAAAATGTTAATGGCTTTATTGCTCGGAAGTTCATAAGAAGTTTGAGCACCAGAATCAATCTTGGGATCTCCCGATCCCGAGACAGATGCTCTACAATGATCCAATATTTTTCAAGGGACTGGAGAAAATAAATGATAAATACGGTAAAAAATATAGAACTGAAAATGAATTAAAAAGTTTAAATAATAACATTTTAACAATTATTCAATGAAAAATACATGTAAAGTATAAGTCAGATTTTATAATCGAAAACATTTGGAGTTGTTATTTGCAATATAATTTTAATATCACAGTAACCACATTTAAAATATCAGGGTTAACAATTTATTATACTGATTAGATATAAGTACAGTTTTTTTCTTCTTAACAATGTTATGGGCCATTTAAGCTCTCTTACAGATATTTGTTTTAAATTTAAAGTACGAAGTTTAGTGTGCTTGTAGCCGATTCAAATAAAGAGAAAAGCAGTTCATTTTAATTTAAGACAAAACATTACTAGGAGGGAGAAAAGTAGTTGGACAGTTTTAAATTTGATTCTGAATAAATTTTCTAAATAAATCTTAAAACATATAAGAAATTTGAGAGAAAATTTATTAGTAGTAAAATTATTGTTTTCCTATTTACAATTACAATTTATAGAATTTTAATTACTGAAATGTTATTCAATAATGAAAAAATTATATGTTTATGGGCATATTTTTACAGTAATAGTATTTTGTTTCAAATTATAAACAAACCATATGAAGAAATATTGCTTTCAGATCTTGATTTATCAATGGCAGATGCAAAAAAAACAAAAAAAAAACAAACAATAGTTCAAAAAGTGATGGAACTATTAAAAAAGTAAGAATTTTCTAAATCATTGATTTCAAAACCAAACAAAGCAGTCAATGAATGTAAAAAATGGTATAAGCTTAAATGATGAATCACGAGTTTATTTTACTGATTTCTGTATATCTCTCAGCACTAGTTATCAATGCATCATGCATTTTTAGTATGTCCATCGTTTCTCCTCTTCAGAGATGATTAATTTATAATACATCTATTCAATATTCTGAATCATGTTTTGGCTGTATATATTTTTCTGCATTAGATTCTTTCTGTAAAGAAAGAATAGTGCTTGTTGCAATTCAAGAAATATATTTCAATCATCAACTAATTCTCTGCCATAGCTTTTTATAATTTAAAGGACATTTTTTCAATTTGTGGCAACTTTTACAATCTCATTCTCTATTATTCTGCCACACTTTCAATTATTTCATTTCTATTAAGAAAGATAAGCCTCTACTATTTCTTTTCCTGTATTTTCAATAGATTTATCCTGGACAACCATTTTTGTTTTATACATTTATTTCTTACATAAATTATTTTTATTAATACACTCTACTTATATAACATATGCATTATACCATATTGAGCATATTTCAATCCATTTATTGCATGCTAAATACTAAAGTGGAAGTTGAGAACAAGTTAACATTCCATTTAGATTTTTATCTTTTTATTTTTATTTTGTTTGGTTAGGAATCAAACCCAGGAAGCTTTAACTTGAATGTAAAACTTTCATTACTGGGTTTAACTTCTTAGGACAGTTGTTTATCCTGATTCAACAATTTGCTTTACAATAATCTTAAGAATACTAATCAAATGTAAATGCATTTTAATTGAAAATTAATAAATATTAGACATTAAATATTTTAAATATTACTCTTATGACTTTGTTATAAAAAAATAAAATAATTTTCTTCATTATCTCAGTTTATTTAAAGTGAGTTATTTAGTGTATAAATATATTACAAACTTTTATATATAATCTGAAGTTTCGATTGTCCTGCAGTCTTCTTCAGAGCTATGATACATTAATAAATAAAACAGCATAAATAAAATAACCTGAAGCAAATAAATAATAAGATAAAACAGGAGAATGAATAAAATAAAGAATAAGCAGAACAATTTATAGATAAAATTGAAATACAAAAAACAAAATATAAACAAAGTAAATAAAATCAGATAAAAAAACAAGATAAAATAATTAATTAAAATATAAAATATATAAAGAATATAAATGTAATTTTAATTAGAAGGGAATTATATCCTGTATACATGCACTGTTATATTTTTTAATCCCTCAACAGTATTTGTTGAGTATGAAGGGTACTTTCAAACCAAAACACTGTAGATTGGCCTATATAGATGAATTTAGATACAGAAATAAGAAAACCACTTTTATCTTTTCAAAATCTCTATCTTGTGCTTTCATTTGAGAATATCCCTCATACAAACAAAAGCCCATTGACATATTAAAACAATATAACAGCACATATGTATAAGGTGTAATTCCCTTCTGATTAAAATTACATATGAATACTGTGCTAGTAAATTAAATAGTTATATAGAATATATATGTATATTCTTGTCTGTATATATATTCATGAATACTCATTAATTTATATGTATTGTATATCTCTTATTTTTAATGTTACCTAACTATTATTATGTATTATAAATTATATTCATTATAAAACAATAATCTTATAATTTCAAATTGACACCATATTTATAATCTTATTTTTATATAATTTTTTATGTAATATTGTTCTATTTTTTAAATATTTTCTCTCTATTTATTTTTGAATTTCATATCATATCTACCATGATGTTTATTTAATTCACTATTATTAATAAATAATTTATTATATTTATTTATTTACTCTATTAATATAAATCATAAATATTAAAAATCTTTTCAACTTATTCCTTACTGACTACTTCATTTTTAAAAATGTCAAATATTTGTGATTTATATTAGTGAAACAAATAAATAAATATAATAGATTATTTATAAACAGCAGAGAATTAAATAAACAAATTGGTATATATTATATGCCACAGGTGGCCAACAAGTTGATCGCGAAGCCAATTTTGGTCTATCGCAAGACCAATCTGACAAGAGCCGTCGGGTTATGTGTGAAACAAATTAAGTAAAGATTTTCAAGTTTTTTTGTTCTAATTTTTTTTCAATTCTAGATAGGTGAAGTCCACTAAGTTGTATCATTATTGAAAATAATATTTTTAATCTTGACTTAATGTGTTTCACTTGTAACCGAATGCAACATGTGAACGTAATGCGCAAATGCAACAATATGCATGCAGTTATGACTTATAGAAAAACACAGCCATTTAGCTTGAATATTTGGTAATGTCATACGATAGCTTCTTTTCTTTAGTATTAACAATACTATTATTATTAATCAATATTATCTATCCACTGTGACCAGGTTGAGTTTCAATTTTTCTTCTGTTTAAAATTTAACTACATTTTTTTTATGCTTTAATTTAAATTGTGGCTTTTCTTACTTATCTACTTGATTAGTAAGCGTTCTCGGCAATGAATGTCTAAGCTGAAGTCATTAACATGAGTTTTTAATTTTCTTGGAAAATATTTCATTCAATATTTATAATTTATTTTGAATATTTAATTCTTATCAGTTAAGTTTGGGAAAATAAAATTGTCATAAGTAT
This sequence comes from Epiperipatus broadwayi, assembly GCA_028023455.1. Lineage (NCBI taxonomy): Eukaryota > Metazoa > Onychophora > Udeonychophora > Euonychophora > Peripatidae > Epiperipatus > Epiperipatus broadwayi. The sequence continues at coordinate 11,197,579 of JAQFVV010000021.1, read as the reverse complement.
TTCTTTTTTCATTTTAGTATACCCATGAACATGAGTAGTAAAGCAAAAAAATCGAAAACATCATTTCAATGAAGAATGGGAACTCGATTATTTTTTTACAATGGTGAATGATAAATGTTGTTGCTCAATATACTTTACCTCGATAGCCATTGCTAAAAAGGATAATCTGGAGAGATATTTTTTAGCTTTACATAACAGGTATCAAACAGATTATCCACAAAATATTGAAGTGAGAAAATGTAAAGTTAGGGATCTTAAAACTCAATTAAAGAATCAACAAAATGTTTTTAAAAAGCCAATATTGAAGTCACAAGCAGTAAGTACTACATCATTTAAAGTAAGCTATTTCTTAGAAAAAAAAATGTAAACCATTTTCCAAGGGTGAATTTGTAAAGGAAACTTTTTTGGAAATGTCAGATTCACTTTTTAACAATTTTCATAACAAGAGTGAATATATTGCTGAAATTCAAGATCTACAACTGTTTCAATCACTGTGGTGCAACGATTAGGGAAGATGAGTGGAAATGTAAAAGAGCAGTTATATAATGATATTAATACGTTTTTCTTTTTCCCTTCAATGTGAAAAATCGACAGATATAAGTGACACAACACAATTATTTGTTTTCATTTGTATGGTTTTTAAAGATTTTACATCTAAAGAAAAATTATTGGATATGATTTCTTTGAAAGAAAGGACTAGAGGTGTAGATATGTACAAATCCTTTAAAAACTTGCTCAATGATTTGAAAGTGCCACTTTTTAAATTAGTTTTAATAACAATGAATGATGCAGCTATAACGATAGGTCGGATAAATGGATTTATAGTCTTATGTCAAAATAAAAATAATTCCCAGCTTTTTTGAGTTACTACTGCATAATTTACCAGCAAGTGTTAGCCAGCAAGAGACTAAACACAAAAGAAGTAATGGACATAGCGTTTAAAATTGTTAATTCAATTCATGGAAGTTCCCTCAAACGAAGTCTCTTCCAACTGCAGTTCAATGAAGGCAAACTTGAATTATTACTACATACCAATACAGAGGTAAATTTCTGCAACGATTTTATGATTTATTGCCTGAAATAATAGATTTTCACCATGAACAAGATGGAAATGTGAAAATTTAAATGATGAAACTTGGCTTAGTGACTTAGCTTTTCTTACTGATTTTACTTCAATGTTAAGCCATTTAAATTTACAATTACAAGGTAAAAATAAAACAGTAATTGATATGATCAGCTGCATAGATGCATATAAAACAAAATTTATTTTCATAAATATTATCAAAATCACACTTTTCTTTATTTTTGCCATAATATTCTATAAATACAATTTATCATGATTTTTTTCATTTAGAAGATTAAAATAAACTTGCTCTGAAGAAGACTGCAGATCAGTCGAAACATCGGTGTATATATGTGTACAAATAAAGAGTTTTGCTAAAAAGTGTTTGAAACGGTTTGGATAAATTGTATTTATAAAATTTATTTTGCTAATAGAAGATCTGCAACAAAATAATCTGAATCATTTTCCAAATATGGCGGATTAACTACAAAAACATAAAAATATTAATTATAATATCGACAAATATGTCATGGAAATCCAAAAAGTAATTGAAGATTTTAAAGTAAGATTCCAAGATTTTCAAAAAATTAAAGAAATTGTGGAATGTAAATCTTTTCCTTTTAAAAAAGATTTAAGTGTGAAACGCATTAGCCAAAAAATTTCAGACATATTTCATATGGAGCAAAAGGCATTAGAAAATGAAATTACAATTTTACAAACTGATTTAATCTTACAATCTAGAAAATTTGAAGATTTTTGGAAATATGTCAACTGAGAAAAATGTAGTGAATATATTTATTCTTGTTTCGGATCTACATACCTGTGTGAATTGGCATTTTCATACTGAAAGTTAACGATGACTAAACAACGTTCTGTCCTGACTGATTCCTATATTGAGGATTCTTTATTATTATCTTTGTCAGGATATACACCTAATTATGATGCATTGGTTAGAGACATGCAAATGCAGTCTTCCCATTAATGTTAAGGTAATAAAATAAATTCTAAAGCTGTCTTTATCTATAGTTAATTGAATTAATAAATATTCTTAATAATTACTCATGTTGCTTTAATTCCCCCGAACATGAGTTTTTTGGCCTGTTAAATAATTATCTTATTTTTTACATAGGTAGATATATAAAAATAGTATGTATTTCACACTTCCCTCCACTTAGACTACGCCTACGACAACAAGTCAATCGCCTATGACAACAAGTCGATTGCAATACAGTTTTAAAATAAAAAGTAGATCTTATAAATACAAAAGTTGGTCACCCCTATTATAAGTAATTCAAAAATAGAAAATATTCAAGAAATAAAACAATATTTATAAACAAAATGGTACATAGTGTTTTCCTGAAGGTTTGTGATGATGGTGTTCTAGTTGTATTTTTATATTGGACTATTTCCATCATCTAATATGCATATTGAATGTCTTTAGAAAAATTTAACTTTATTTAAATATTCCAAATACATTCAACTGTTAGTAATAGAACATAAACAACAGGTTATATGCAATCCAAAAATAGAAAATATTCAAGAAATAAAACAATATTACATTAAAAAATTATATAAAAGTAAAATCATAGATGTTAATTTGAAATTATAAAATTACTGTTTTATAATTAATGTAATTTAAAATAAACAATAATAGTTAGGGAATATTAAAAATAATAAGGAATATACAATATATGTAAATTAATGACTATTAATAAATATGTAAATGACAGGAATATATTTATTCTATATACATTTTATATTCTAATTAATCGTTACTTTGTTTTATCTGATTTTATTTATTTTAAGAGGATTTAAATACAGACTTTTAGACTCCATTCAGCTATCCATTTCATCTTACATAATTGATGCACATGACCACATACATGTGAAAAAGATATTTCATCCATTTTGTTCTTGTTTCTTTACTTTATTTGTTTCATTGTTTTATGTTATTATTTGTTTCATATTATTTTATTTATGCTGTTTTACTTAATGTCTGCAGGGCAGTTGAAATATCAGTTTATATATAAAAGTTTGCAATAGTGTTTAAATAATTGTATCATATGAAATAATATAGCAAAATAAGGATTTAATGTTATTATATATACATGAGGCTTCAAAATTCTTTAAATTCCAGTCAGAATAAATAATAGGCATCTTCAAATTAAATTCATCAATTGTTATACTTTTATGATTTAATTATGATGTCACAGTTATATAAGATAATATTTAGAATTCCAAATGTAAGAGTATATTTTTTATTTAATCAGTCAGTGGAATGTGGCCACATTAAACAGTTTGTGTGTGTTGCAAAAGAATAATTTTAAGTCATTCTCAGTATACACAGATTGTTTTCATAAAACAAAGTTAATTTATAAATAAATATACAAACAAACATTCATTCACAGTTTTGTGCATGTGATTATATGTCTATTACTTTTGTAAATAATATATATACATTTACATAAAAAAATGCATATCTACATATATAGATATATCATAAGTCTATGGTACATTTGAGCAGGGAAGAATAAATTCTAATAATTCTTTTCAGGAAATTGATGTTAAAGTGGAGTTTCAGCTTAAAAGTGTCCATATACAAACCAATAGCACAAGATTCTAATAGAAGACTTGTTGAAAGTTTTAAAAAACACACATTTTCAAGGAGATCAACAGATGATTATATATGGTGACTGTTACTCTTTCTTATTAAAGCAAAGGTCCCAAAAAATTTACATGTGAATTGTTCATCAAAACATAAATGTTAAAAAAATAATTCCAATAATATTTTTAAGGTTTTCAAATATGCATCAAAATAAATTTTAATTCTTATTCAAATTAAGTGAAAATTATTTCAATTAACTGGTAGAATTTTGTAAATGGACTACACAACTATATGCTTGAAATAACAAATAACCTTCCATTAACTCGCTGGTCTTTTAAAGTCATTAATCTTGTGTTAAGATTTGTAGAGGTCCCTACTGTTGTATCTAGGTGAATAGTCTTAATATATATTGCTTTGTTTATTACTATAAAGAACAAAAAGGCAGTGAGTAAACATAACTGTTATTATTTTGGCAAAATATAATAGTTACAATATTATTATTAAAAAGAAAATAGGACTACGAATTACTTCAGTATTTTTTGGCTTAATTGAAATACGTAAGGTTCTACATGCCTTATATAAAACTTTATATAGTTAAATTTAATTATATTTGTCAAACAACACATTTACGTTACTTTATTTTAAAGATGCAGTAACAAATATAGAAAAAATATATAAACGTCTCCCAATTCGTTTGTTTAAATCGTATTATTGCACAAAGGATATTCAGCTTAATCAAAAACTAGGAACTATGAAGAGGTATAAAATTGCATAGTGAGCTAATGGAGACTTGCTCTTACATATTATCAGCACAAATTCTCGATGGATTAAAAATAAAGTAATAAATAATAATAACAATTAAAAAGTGTTAAAATAGTTGATAGTTACAAGTCTTGACGCAAAAAAATTAAATATATTACATATCATTAGATTTGAAATATAAATTAACCATGGCATAATTATATCATCCTGAGATTTTTATATATATATAAATTAATCCAATTATTTGTTATCAAGTTTCCAAGCTATAATTGGAAAAGGTTCAGACATTCCAAATGCACACTCATACCGTTTGCTTATGAACAATAAACGGTAATTACCGGGATTTTTAATATACTGTCCAGAAATTTTGGCTGTACATTTTTCCTCCGAATAATTTTCTCTTACTACCCAGATATAGGTCTCGTAATTCTCCAAATTTTCAAAATCGGCTTTAAATAAACCTATCCAATCCCAGTTTGTTACATCTGCATTTGGACTAATTGTGTAAGAAATATTTGCATCATGATCAACTTTCCAAATATGGCTTGGTTTATCAAACTTTACTAATTCTTCCTTTAAACTTGAAATTCTAATTTTAAAAGTAGCACTTACTGGCTTGTGGTCACTTATTTTGAAAGCTGGATGGTAATTATAAGAAAGTTGCCTTAAATCTAATTTAAAATGATCATCACTTCCGTATCTCACTTTCCAAATGATGCGATCACACCAAGCAGGTTTGCGCTGCTTAGAGCTAGTGTCATATAAATGAGAATTTTTGTCGAATTTATATGTAGGTGGAAATGTGATACCTCCTTCTTGAAAATGTCTGAAAATTGATTCTTCTTGCAGAGCCCGTTTTAACTGATCGTGGGCTATTAAGTTAGAGTAATCAAGAGCATCAATATAACGCCTAACAGTTTGATTATCCAGTTGATCAAGGCGAAAATTTAAATCTCCCAACCAAAATACATAATCATGTTCAATAATACTTTCAGAAGCATTTTTAAATACCTGACTGTCTATAATACACATACAATCATCAATTCGTTCTTTGTATGCATTCTGATGAGCAGCTAAATGGCTATTTGTAATGCAAATTGTACGATCGTAAAGATTCAGACTAATTGTTACACCACCTTTGTTTCCCCATACTCCGGCTAAACCAGTGCGTGTATAATTAGTCTGGATGTGATTTATGAAAGGAACATGCTTTCGCTTTACGAATATTGTAAGAAATATTCCCTGAAGTCGAACAGAGCTTATTTTTACATAATCAGCTTCGCATAAAATTTTTCGGATAGCAGAAGTCCACGAATTGTTAAAAAGCGTATCCGATACCATACTTTGCGGTTTTGAATCCATCTCTTGAAAAGCAATTCCAAATAAATCGGGATGTACTAAAGAAAAATGATTTAGAATTAAAAGATTAGACAGATCATTGGGAGCATCGACTCCTCCAATATTCCATGTCACCAAGTAAATACCAAAATCCTTTACCTGTAAAAGAGGACTTGGTGAAAACTGCCGCGTCATTTTCACTATTAAGTCTACAATAATTACGAATTAAAAAAAAAAAGTCAATTTTGAAATCACTGTAGGTGATCTTAAGAAGAAAAGTAAGGTGCTCGACATCTAGTTTGTAAAAAAGAAGAAATTGCAAAAATATTTACCAGTAACGTTCTTCACTTAAAGATTCACGAAAGACGAGATATGCTTATATAATTTGAATTAAGATACATTCTAAATAACATTATATACCGCAGTATTTTCATGCTCAACCTCCTTAATTTATGTACTGTATCTTGTTGCGGAGTTCAAAAGCGCAATAAATCATGCGTATGAAATTTCATTTAAACTTTTTGCATTAAGCTGAAAATAAATCCTTTTATACATTACAATTTTTAGGAACTTATTTATTATTTTTAAGTTGTATAAAAAGGTTTTACCGTTTTAATTTATTTAAATTATTTTTTCCCTAGCCTTTCACTGTTGCCATGGCAATTTTTAATTTAATACATGTCAATTTTTTTCATTGGTGCAATTTGCGACTACTAAAAGTTAAAAACCAATAAAATCACAGTTTGTAAAGAATCCTATGGATTTGTTTGTAATAAAATGGCGGATGATGATTTAGACTACAGAATTTCTTTTCCTGTTGTTAAACTCACCAAATCGCTCTGGAAAACTTGTGGTGATATAAATTTTGAACATAAAGGTCAAAATGAGCCTACCGTTATATTATGGGGTTGGGCTGGCTGTGACGAAGAAGATTTAGATAAATATTGTTCTGTTTATAATAAACGTGGGTAAGTATTATGATATTTTTAATAATCCAATAAAAATAATCATAATTGAATTGCTTTAGGATAACTTTAAAATGATGACATATACCGAATGCAATAAAATAAGTAAAATTCTATTCTAATGAATAAATATGCGTTACAATTTTTCTTAATTAACTACAATCAATTTGATCTTTATTATATCATAATTCGTCAAAATTAAAACATGTAATTTCTTTATTACACCAGTAAATTAAATTATAGTAATTTTATTATTATTTTTATAAATATTTTGCTGCCGTAAATGTTTACTCCAGATTATTAACGTAATGACGTCAAATTATTATGAAGTGCTTTCATATTGATTCCACGCTGTCACATGAATGACTTTTCTTCAAAGTGGCCTGTCATTTGTAAGGTTTACTTGCTCCACATTGTCACGTTATATTATTCTTTCATCACTAATCTTTCCGAGCATTCTAAACAGTTCTAATAAATTAAATCGCCTTATGATATGATTAAGACAATTTCACTCATTTGCATTTCAAGTGAAAGTATTGCCAGATATTTTTAACATAATAGTCTGTATATACTATGTTTCTTTCAGACTTACTATTTAGAGGAATCTATATCACAAAATAAGAATAGTCTAATCAAATATAATATCTGAACAGACTTTTTTTTAGATATATTTAATTCTATAAATACATGAAAGCAGCTAACATTTAAACAATTAACAAAATCGGTTATTGTTAATGAGGTGCACAAATTTATTCTTTTCTACAGCAAAAGTAGGAAAGGCTGCTTAATAATTTTTATTAGTCATTCATTAGACTACAGATTATCCAATAATGAATAATATTTCTGTAGTGTAATTTTCGCTACACCACTCTCACACAAGATAGGGACTGATTTTTATCCGCTTTTAACACCTTGTGGAGGGATATAATCATAAACCTATGATCAAATATGTGAAAAAGATCTATGATCCCCAAGATGCATATTTCATGCTGAACCAGCTCTCATCAATTGGCCAAATGTTTCTAATGGTCATAAATAATAGAATGCAGAACAACTATAAAATTATAATGGTGAATTAGGTCATGTGACATATGACTTGATTTCTTTGCAACATTTATGATTTATGGGGGGAGGGGGAGGTTGTCTGGAAGTAGAATATTATGTATAGAAATTCAATAATGAAACATGACCTTGAAAATAGGTGGCTGATTAGCCAGTGATGAAAGTGTATATTGTTTACATTATTATTCTTGGAAAACCAGCAATCCTACTTTAAATTGTTACCAAAATCTATAGGTTTTTTTTAACATTGATGATATTACAAAATAGTAATGAAATAGATTTTCAAAATTGTATATTGCAATGATCTGTATTATGGAAGTTCCAGTTTACAACACATTCTCACTAAGATTTATTCATGCTTTTTGTATTAAACCATTATTGCATATGTCAGTACTATCAAATAGCTGTGTACGTGCAACCGTATCATTTCTATGTGTGCTGTTATTCTCAAATGATTTACATAGCTGTTTTTATGTGTAACATTATTACTACAAATAACTATGGTAGTATATGTATTTATACTAAACTTGTGGCAATCTAAATAAACTATAAAATGAATTTAGAAGCAAAAATTATGATTCTAATAAAGAATTGAAAACATTTGCTTTAATAAACTAAATATTTTAAAAATTATTTATTAAAATTTTTTGTATTAAAAAAATAGATGGATGCAGTACTTAAAAATGGGTAATTAAGTGCCACAATTATAATAATAATCTGAAAGATATTCACATAAATTCTAAATTAAATTTTAAAATAAATATTATTATATACAACAAAACAATAAATGTAAACTTTTTTTAGCTTAATATTATACATCACCTTACATTACAAATAAATAAAGTCAGATGTCACATGACCTAATTTAAATAAGCTTGTATTACAAGCTTACATTGGATCACCTTACATTAGCTACCATTCATAAATGAGTATAGCCATTCTAACTTTACAAGTAATATATTCAAGGCCATGCAGTCAGTTGGCAGCTGAGTATATATGTTGTTGAATAAAGAAAACTAAACACAATGTTTAATAAAACTTCAAGAGTTTATTTACGCTGAAATAATAATTATGGTAGTAGTAAGATAGTTAGTAGTTCAACTTGCTAGTTAAGCATAAGATCACTTAGATCTTAAAGTTTATTATCTCCCGAGAGATTTATAAATTTAAAGTCTGTTTTGCAAGTATCTTACTGTTCACACACATTATATCAGAGATAGTTTAAATAGATTCTTGACTAGAGCTCTTCTTTATTTATTATGAGAACAACTTTACATTTGCTAGTTTAACTTTCCACTAATTTATTTTTGTTCTTCCTTTCACTTTTACTTCAGCACTTGAGCAACTTCTCTTGCATTTTATACCATTAAGCAACCGCTCTTTCAGTTGATACTATTAGGCAAGACTTTTGCACACTGGCTGACAATTTTTCTTAATTCTTCTGCAGACACATTATCATTTTGGTTAATTTGTATAAAGTAACTTTCATTAACATGTAAATTAGTCTGTTGCTATTTTCAATAAGTTTTATTTCTTTCTGCATAATTAATTAGCTGTTTTATTTCTGGAGCACTTTACGTATTAATACTAACGGCTTGGACTTACACCTTTATTTATTCTTAATAAATAAAATAAATATATATATTTGTGTGTGTAAACACGAAAATGAAAATATAAAAAAAAAAAAGTTAAATGTAAATTTTGTGCTGACTAGGCAAGCTAATTCTTGAACCATAAATACATCTACATATATCCCAACCTTTACTGTGACATCTCACAATGCTATTTTTAATTTCTGCAGTGAATATTATTTTTTGAAAGACTTCAGTACTTTGCCTAAGCATGTTTCAATGGGTAATAAACTGTCAAGTTCAACTTAATTAAAATTTGATATGTTTGATAAAGGGAATGGGAGTGGCAAAATTGGCCTAAACTATAAGAAAAATAATTTTTTGGTATTTATTTTTATTTTTTTTTAAAACATTTACTTTATTTTATTCATAAACAAATACATATAACTTGTTTTTTTTAAAACATTCTTGATTTGGTTTTTCACCGTTTTTTTTTACTTTATTTACATTTTTATATTAATATATAATAAGTTCTATTAATGAGTATGTGCATGTATTTATGTTGCGTACGTTTCGCCATTTTTTTAAATTTTATTTATATATTAGTATGTAATAAGTTCTATTAACAAGTAAGTGCATGTATTTATATTGCATACATTAATTAATTAATCAAATCTATATGCATATAATGACATATACATAGTTATATTTTAAAGTGATTAAATTAATGTAAGTAGTAAACATCATTGTATGTGTAGAAATGCACCTATGTATATATGCAAAGGAAACTAATGTGATAGATTTTCCGAACATTACAACTTTTCCGAATTATCTCTTTTAAGTTATTAAATTTATAAATTTGTTTGTATTCGCATATAAATTTTTAAATCCAGGGGTGATAGTCTTATATATATATAGTACAATGTTGACAACTTAAATCTCTTAAAAAAAGAGAAGATCATCGGTTTCTCAAAAATACCTCTCATTAAATTGTAAACTGAGAACCGAAATTTCAAAGATGATTTAAAAATAAAGTTAAAAAACAAAAACAAAATTATTGAACCGGCAGCTGGATCTTTTGTCTTTGCTAAAATTTATTAGAGTTATTAAAATTTAAGAATTTAAAACTAAAAATTGTAAACAACTTAATGGCTAATGAGGGGGTGAGAAAGATTTACTATAAAAACTGCAGTTTGAATTCAAAAGAAGCGGACTCTCATCATTTAACAAATCAAATACATCCAGGCGCTATGCCCAAATTTTTATGTAGGCAATTGGTCTAGGAGATGGAGGAAGTCCAGAACAGCAGCCTCCCAAGAAGCCACCAACAATGAAGCAGCCCACCAGTGAATGTTAGTGCCTATGCCATGCAAGCCATCTCGGCAAGAAAATGATCAGTAATTAAATCTTCCGCAGAGCTCTTAACTAAATCGTAATAAATCACTCTAATAATTCTTATAAGCTAGCTATACTATAAATGTGCACAAACTGTTAAACTAAAGTTTACTCTTAATTAATAAAACTCTGTTATAAATTCGTAATTATTAAGTCTCTTAATGTGATCTTATTTAAAAATAATATTGTAAAATCTTGCCTAATTAAAGGTTAAACTAGTAATATTTTTATTAAACATGATAACTATCTTAGTTATTGTTCTTAATTTATTCAATCTGCGGATATGCCTTCATTACTTTGCTTATTGATATTTTATTAATTGTGCTAGGTCATTCTTCAGGGCAGAGTTACTAATATTATAACAGCAGAGAGATAATTAGATGCTCTCCTATAATCTTATATTGCTTTTTGGTACACACATAAATTTCCGATCTGAAAACCTACTTTTATATATGTTAAACCACTATCTTTTAACTTAGTGTAATTCAGGGTTGCATATTTAATAATTAGATTAGTTAACGATCAAACCGGGACTGCCGATCATTAGAAGTTAAACCACTAAACATCACTTGATCACCATCTATTATACTAGCACATAATTGTTATTAAACAAGACAAAACTCTCCATACAGTAGTGCCACCCTGTGCCAACCAGAGTAATCAATGGATGCCAGAAGGCTTGTGCATAAAATCCCTATCTAGTGCCTACTCATCCAATATCCCCAGACTAGTTTCTGGCTTGTGGCCTTCGTCAGTGAGGAGCCTTTGGATCTGAGAGCACTGCACCTAAATCTTAGGATCTAATGCAATCCTCCAGCAGCCACCTTTTATCTCTACTTAACTACAAAACTATGAGAATGAAAATACAATAATATTTTCAATCTAAGCTCAATAGCTTATATAGTCATATGGGTCTGAACTCAGTTCAGCACCCACACATTTTGGTGTTTTTGGCTCTTTAACAACCATAGCCACCACTATCCTATTAGGCAGGATTGGTGTTAAACCACTAAACATCACATGATCACCATCTCTTATACTAGCACCTAAATGTTATTAACAAGGTAAAACTCTCCATACAGTAGTGCCACCCTATACCAACCAGAATAATCACTGGATGCCAGAAGGCATACTACTATATGGAGAGTTTTGCCTTGTTTAATAACAATTATGTGCTAGAATAAGAGATGGTGATCATGTAATGTTTAGTGGTTTAACACCAATCCTACCTAATAGGATAGTGGTGTCTATAGTTGTTAAAGAGCCAAAGACACCAAAATGTATGGGTGTTGAACTGAGTTCAGACCTATATGACTATATAAGCTATTGAGCTTAGATTGAAATTATTATTGTTTTCAATTTCATTCTCATAGTTTTGTAGTTAAGTAGAGATAAAAGGTAGCTGCTGGAAGGTTACATTAGATCCTAAGATCTAGGTGCAGTAATCTCATATCCAAAGGCTCCTCACTGACGATGGCCACAAGTCAGAAACTAGTCTGGGGATAAGGGATGAGTAGGCACTAGATAGGGATTTTATGCACAAAAGCCTTCTGGTATTCATTGATTACTCTGGTTGGCACAGGGTGGCACTACTGTATGGAGAATTTTGCCTTGTTTAATACGTATAGAAGACTGACAGCATTTATGCGATTGACATTCTATTTCGTATTTCTTACAGTGCCTTAATATGATTTCCCCACCACAAATACAGTTCTTCTCATCAGCAAATTTTTTTTCCTGCTGTAGGAAGGCCAGGCAATTCCAACAACTTGAAAGCAGACTGTCTTTCTGCCATTTTTATTTTTTAGTATTGTAAGTTCTCGCAAAGTGCGTGACTTTCACGTGATCTCTGCCGAATCACGCTTTGCTCTTCTCATTTCTTAGATTGGGCCAGCTCCCAAAGGGAGTAGGACATTTGTGAAATAGTTAGAATTAGTAGCATCTCATACTACTTCCACTAGGTTTAACACTATTTCAGATTGCGTATTGGTATAGGTTTTGTCATTACAACTACAGACACTAGCATGATACACTGTTGAATGTTCAATACTAGCGTGTTATACAGAGTGTCATAACATATTGTAGATAATGTTCACATGACTGCTTCACCATCAAGTGTTTGAACAGTTTACTGGCCATAAGTTGTATGAGCGGCCCTGTAAACAGCATATTTCTGTGGTTTTGCATGAAAACAATGCCATCAGGTGGTGTGGATTGTCCGATGTTGTAGAAACAATGTCATTTATTTCTTCTCCGTTAGAACCACTAACTTTAAGATGTCAATAGTTAATTTTTTACAAAATGGAAGTCATAAACATATAAAATAATGTAATTTTTTTTGTTACCAGCTTCATTGTCAACTATTATCAATCCACTGCAAGACGTTTTTGAATTTAAATGTTTATCAATTTATTGCCTTTCTTTTCTACATCACTTTCTGAATCTTGCCTTTTTTTCCTACATGATTTTCTGAATCTTTTTCTTTCTTTGTAGATTTAATTGCATGCTTCATCTTTTTATTTAAAATGCTGAACGATTTAGAAGATCTAATCACTATAATGATTTCTTTGTTTTCTTTACTACTTTACATTTTTTTTAACTTTTCCCTACATTTCACAATGTCATGTTTTTTTTTTAGTAATAGTTCCATTTTTTCTTATTGTTGAAATAACTTTTTTTCTAATACTAAGGTATTGTTTTATATTTTTCAAACTTTTATCCTCTGTAGCTTTTCTTGCCACTTCACAATTATATATATATTATATTTGTATTTAATTTATATACCGGATGTTATTAGTTCTTTTTAATATTATTTTGAAGAACTTCGGACATTCAATTCTTTTTAACAGATCATTTTTAAATATTTTATATTCCTTCTTTTCTTCATATATTCTCTCATTATAGTTGAAAATTTATTAGTGAATTACTGCTTTTTTTGTACCATCTATTTTTGGTGCTTGTCTTAGTAGAGTATTAGTGTTGTATACTGACTGGCTGTGTATATATAGCTTTATTAATAGTTGTATGTGTGTGTAAAGAGGCTGGTAAGTATAGGCAAATGATAGTACACTCCAGAAATAATAATGATATGCAGAAAAGAAAATTAGTTTACTGCAAGAAGCAACAGGCTAATTTGCATGTCAATAAAGTCTAACTTTATGCAAATGAGAAAAGTTGATAAAATGCCTGTTGAACTTCAAATGGTGTTCTGTCAGTTCAATTCAGTATCTTGCATTGTTTGATGCAGTTGGTAGAGCATCAGACTTGAGATAGTGAGGTCCCAGGATTGATTCTATCACTCGCAGGTCTGGCGCTCAAACTTTCTTATGAACTCTTGAATAATAAAGCCGTATGCCTTTTTTTTTTAGTTCACCTCACTGATGTCTAAAGAAGTACTAATATGAAGAGAGAATGGAAAAAGCAAGACCTGAAGGCAGTTTAGAAAAACTTTTAAGTGTAGAGTAAACCAATATTAGCAGTAAAGAAGAGCTCTAATCATAATCTGATTAGACTATCTCAAGAGATGTGTGTAAGCCGTGAGGTGCTTATAGAACTACAGTTATAAAGAGATTTATATATTAATTATCTATAGAGATATGAACTGTTACTTGATATTATAATGGTATGGAGAGAGAGCTTAACATATCTGCACTACAAGGATGCCACTAGGCTACTTAGAACCTAGAAAATTTATAAAGTAGGCAGATACGTAAGTTAAAAAAAAAATTTTTATTTTATTTTATATACAGTATTTTGAATTCCGACCGTTTATCCCAATGTCACTAGCTCAGTGGAACAGCAGAGATTTATATTTTATAATAAATTCTTATCTAAGAATGTTTCTAAAAAAAGAATAAAATAAGCCACTGCCAGTAATTAACACACAAACATTTATTTACGCACATATATGTAAAATTTAACATTATTATTATAGTATGTTTACTTTAGCATTTAACATTATTTTTAACTTTTATTTTAGATTTTAATTTACATTTTAATTTTATAAGTTCGCACAGATGGATTTATAAAATGTGTTTTTAATGTTGAGTATAGATCGGTTACATAGATTACACGGTCAAAAACATTTCAAAATAAACATAAACGATCAAAATATAAAGTCATTGATGGAAATGCAGAGGGAAATTTATAAGAAACCCAATGGCATTCATCATAAGATGCCGCATAGACACCGATAACTTAAAAGACATCCGAATAAATACATTTTAGATACTCACCATAAGGTATCATTATTTCCCGAATGTCTATATATTTTGATCAAATATGAATACCAAAAACATAATTGACCGATAACAAATCCATGCAAGCGTCTATACCCAACTTAAATTTACTGCATTTAGAGGGTCGAGTATGAATAGACTATCAAACATCACATGATCACCATCTCTATACTAGCACATAATTTGTTGTAAACAAAGGCAAAACTCCCCATACAGTAGTGCCACCCTGTGCCAAACAGAGTTATCAATGGATGCCAGAAGGCTTGTGCATATGGACTACATAGATTGCATTTGAAAAGAAAATATTTTATCCCTTATTTAACCTTAGGCCAAAAGCTCGCAGTTAAACCAATGTCAATCCATCTGATATATCGATGTATTCAATGTAATACGAATACGACAACATGAAATACCATACTGTCAGGAATGTACATCTGAGCAGCAGGGTTAAGAGAAGAAATTGACTCTCATCCAGATAGGAATACTAGATCTATCTGACGAGAAGAGCAATAAAAAAGAAAACTCCATAAGAAAGGACTGCAGTCATTTTTGCGACTTACGATCGCATTCCATAGGCAAAAGGGGTTGTGCAGCGTATAATTTGATTCTGCACATAGCGAACCTCATACTACATCTACTAATTACACCAACATATCCAATCCATTGACCCAATTCAACTACGAAACGAATAACCTAAGATTACCCTCCCCTAATAAAACTTTACAACTCTATATAGCCATTCATGCCCGACTTAAGTTTAACATTTATATCATTTAGTTTAACGAAAAGCAAAATCATAAATAAAACTTAAAAGAATCAAAAAAAAATAAATGGAAATGATTTTTTTAAAAAAAAAATACATCAAATAAAAAGAATTAATAAAGAATTTAGTTTGGTCAGATAGGATTCTGTTTCTATAAATTAAATACTGGGAAAGTTTATATTTTAAAGTTCTTAGTGTTTTCAAATTAATATTCATTTAAGTTCATAACATGCTTATGGTTTTAGAAATGTTCATTAGTTATATTCTTCTTACTGTTGCTTGCCGTTTGGAATCCAGCGTTAAATCCCCCGATGATCCTGTGGTCCTCAATATAGGAAAAGTGATGTTTCATTTTCGTTTTTTTATAACAACTGAAGGAATTGAAAGTGCATCTTTCAATCCCTTCACCTCCAACTCTCCGACTTAACACATCTCCGTCTTCTCTTAAATTTTTTTTAATCACTAAAAATTTAATTTCAAAACTTTTTCTTTTATATGTAACTTTAGGATCCAATGGACATTACGTCATCGATGATGATCCTTCCGTTGAGGTCCGATTTCCCGATGGGTTTCTTTCATTGGCCATTAGTTTCTATTGTTTTTCTATCTGACCGTTGCTTATACATTTAAATGCCCAAGGGCTAGTTCACTTGGACTAATTAAAATAATCATTTCCATTTTTTCAATAACATTAATTAATTTGTTTTGTACAAACTTAGATATATTTTTATCTTTAAATCTTTACTGACAATTTAGTTTTAAAATACTTTTTTTTTTTTTATAAAGTTTCTTTTTTTAATTTCTCATCTGTGTGATGTTATATATATATATGAGTTTAGTATAGAATTTTAATTTTCAATTTTTAATTCTTAAAAAAGAAGTTTTATTTGCGAACTTTTATTTTTTTCATGTTTAATACTAAAAAAATAATGTAATGTCGTATGTGCCCATTACAATATAGATTGATCCTGTGTTCAATTAACAAATAGCCAGTTGAACTACTATTCCTATTCTACTAACATTATTGTTATTCAAAGTAAATAAACTCTAGAATTTATTTTTAAACTTTTGTGTTTGGCTCTGGATATACTAATTAGTTATCTTCTATTGATGTCAGTTAAATTTGAATAATCTTCAAAGTTTTTCAATAATTTAAAATATTTACAAGTTCTGAAGAATGTTTTTGAAGATTAAGAATATCAACTGTCATTATTGCCTTTTTTTAATAGTCGGTGTTTTTCTACTTTTGCATTAACATGTATCTTACATTTCATATCTTGTATTGAATCTATGAATAATACTACAATCCTAAAATATCTATTTTCTGTTAGTCAAAATATAATCCAATTCTATTGTATCTTGATTTGGATGTTTCCATGTCCATTTCTATTTAGTGTTTTTCTCAAAGAGAGAATTCTTAATATACAATTTTTTTTTTTTTTTGATAACTTCCACTAAGCTTATATCCTTTCATTTCTGTCATTATAGTCAAATTTACTTACAGCATTTTCATCCCTCAATCATTTTCCAGTTCTGTGTTAAAGTCTCATATGATAATTTTAAAATATTGTTTGTTCTGATCAGAATCATTCTATACATCCATATGAAAATTCTCTTCTTTGTCTTCACTAGGAGAACTTATTGGAGCATAAATCTAAAATGTCTGTATTTGCCATTTTCCATTAATTTGATAACTAATCTTGTCATTCTGATATACCATCTTTCTCTCCAATGTTCTTCCATTTTTTTATTTATAAAAAATCTCATTCCACATATATTTCCAATACTTATGCTTTTATAGTAAAGTACTTGTCCAGTTTTCAAATTATCTTCACCTTTTTGTCTACTTCACGAAGTTCAATAATGTTCCATTTAATATTAGACACTTCCATTTTATCTAATCTTTCTCTCATTGAATGTTTTCTGCAGTTATAAGTAGCTAAATAAAAGATCATTAAATAGTATTCTGAATATAATAATCAATCTAAATAAGGCTGAAACAAACAACTAATTATATTTACAATTACTTAATTATCATTCCAGCTATCATCTCCTACCGAGATCTTTTCAAGATATAGTTTTATACATCTTATGACTTATTAATTACATGTACTCCACCTATTGGACATTATTTTACCTTAACAATATAATTAACATTATACATATAAACATATAAATAAATGAAGTAAAAATATATAAAAAAAAATTTTAACACTATATAAATATTCTATTACCCCCCTTCCCTTTATAAACTCTTATTCACAATTCTACCATAATTTTTAAATCTTCCAATTATCTAACAGTGCTCATTTTCCACCTAATTTTTCTGGAACTTTAACTATATTTACACATCCATTCAAATTTTTCTGATTGCATAAAGTTTTGTAATATATTCTTTTTCAATAGTAACATGTTTTATAACTGCAATATTCTCACATTTCATTTTATGACCAGTATCTAAATAATGTATGTATGGTCCTGATCTAATATTATTACTATTAATTGTTCTATCATTTCTGTCAAATATATTCCTAACAAATGTTAATCTTGCCATTTTTTAAAAATAATATATATTTGTCAAGCGTTGGTGGTCTAGTGGTTAGCGTAGCTGCCTTCCAAGCAGCTGGGCCTAGGTTTTCTTCCCGATCAACGCTTTGACATATATAATAATAATAATATATATCTATATAAATCCTGAAGAAGGTGTAGGACTTTCACAGCACCAATTTTTCAAAGATTTAATCAGATTTTTATTAACTACTCTAAATTCCATATCTTAAGATTAACCTTTGTTCTCAAATAGGCTTCATTAGTAGACTGGAAGGATTTGATAAATAATAGCTTTTGTTTCAGAATATTTGAACTTTGCTGCTACATTTATGTCTCTTGTGTACAGCTTATTACAATTTAATATAATGCTAAAATTTATTTCACACTTATCGGCAGGGTATTAAGACTGATGAAAAACAGAATTTGAGTGTCCTTGCTTATATTGATTTATTTATCTACTTCATTGAGATAAATCTTAGTTTTAGAAATACAGATGAATATAATACTGTAATTATATCTGCTGTAACAATTAACTATTGTATTGGCAATATTGACTTTATTTAGCAAATGCAGGTGCATTATTATTTTTTCTCTCAGTATATGCCCTACAGCTTTCTAATCAGCAATTTTCGTTTGGTGAATTACTTAAATAATCTGAATGGCAACCAGAAAAATGAAAACTTTTTATATTAAATCAATTGCTCATGTAATCAATATTGTTGGCAAACATGTTGTTATATAATTTAATCTGTTATGCATTTTGTGTGCTTGTTTTTACAGATACACATAATAATTATCTTATTTTTAATTGAAGTTATGTAAATCCAAATATTTTATGATTTAATTTACTAACAGTTTTAATTAATTTTCAATCTTCATAAATTTTATTCTGAATACAAATGGAGTTATGAATTCACACTTATTTTATCATCTCCACTTTTGACATTGTAAAATTAATATTTGAAAATAGTAAGTGGAATCGTTTCTCTCTTTTGGTTTTAATAAAAATAATATCCTCAGTAAAGATAAATATTTTTTAATTATTCTAGCTTTACATAGGTAATTCTATTCAAAATAATTATTGGAAGACAGGAATCAAGAGAAAACACAATTTCATAGTTTAAATATTAAAATTATAAATCATAATAGGTGCATCATCACTATCACTTACTTTTATGATTCATGCAATTAACATGGTTTAAAGTTTGACCATATAGAGCAGGGGTGGGCAAATAGCGGCCCGCTAAGAGGTTTTATGCGGCCCTCCAAGACTCAGAAAAATCTGCCTTGAACTGAGATTTCCTTTTTGTGTGTGACTGAAGATTCATTTTGTATTTTCCACTATGATGGCCACATCAATACAACTGTGCAGTATAGATAAGATGTGAAGTGCTTTTCCAGTTGATCTGGTTATTTTCAATTTTGTCTTTGCATTAGCAAATATATACATTTCCAACTTTAGTAAACCCATGAACCCTCTGAAAAAATGTAAAATCGGTGATGAATATCATATGTTTAATGAAGAATGAACAAACAAATATTTCTTTGGTAATACAGGTAATAATGCAGTGTGTTTATTGTGTCATGAAAAAAGGTGCAGCCCTCCGCTAACCTTCGCTTCCACAAAGTGGTCCTGATGCGGCCCTCCACCAACCTCTGTGGCCCCTGAGCCAAAACAATTGCCCACCCCTGATATAGAGTAATGTTAATCTTTTCATAATAATTTGTCTCCCCCACCCCTCTCTTTATTTTGTTCTATTATTAAGTGCATCATGTTAAAGTATGATTTAAACACCAGCATGGATAAACAGTATGTTATTTAAATGTTACCCTAGAAAAATTTTCATTTCAATATATAGTAAATTATACTGAATAATATAAATAGCACATTACTTTTATGCAATAGAAAGAAATTAAATCAAAATATGAGAAAAAAGAAAAACATTGTGAATAGTAATTTGAAAAAATTAAATACCAAATAGAGAGTCATCTACATTAATTGTGTTTTGCACAATTTTTCAATTATTATATAATGACTAGTGTTTGGGGAGACTAGATTTAGCTAGTAGTAATGCAAATAATTTAATAATTAAAGGAGGTTATAATTGTGATTAAACTCTAAATGACTGCAAAAAAAAAATGCTGATAAACCTGATCTCTTATTTAGAAAGAGAAATTTAAGTACCTGTATTCAGAATGAGAGATTGAAACAAAAATGGCGTCTCAAAAATCAGGTTATGCTAATATTGCGAGAAAGGTCCATACTTTTTTTTATATATATGTCAAAGCATTGGGAAGATTTGGCCGACCTGCAAATGGCTGTTGGAGTAGATTAGATTTTGACAAGTTTATAAAGAGGTCATTATAAGAAAAAATGTTCCATTCTTCTTTTTTATCTCTATGATTTAAGGAATAATGAGAATCAATATTAATTATTTATAATGAACTATTATCACCATATAGAATTTAAAACATTGGAGTATAATATTTCATTTTGTAATATTTACTAAAAAAGATGAATGAGTAACCTTTCAGTTTATTTCTATTCTAATTAATTTAAAATCGTAGAAATACACTAAATAAATCATATGGTTACTTGTTTTGGAAATCATGTGACATCAAAGTATCAAATATGCACAATTCATTCAGAATTTCAAACTGAATTTTTGTATTTTAATTTTCTCCACTGGATACTAATTGGGCAAAGTTTAGATTTTTAATTAAATCTCATCTCTACATTGAATAGATAGATAGATATATAATCGTTTTTATTGTCAAATAATAAAAACTAAACTTAAGTAATAAAACATAGATTATTCAAGTAGCAGTTTTTTTTTTTTTTATGAGTAATAAATAAATTGAAAATTAAACTTAAAAAGTAGTTTCATATCCTGTAATTATTTTATAAGTGTGATGACACGATTTATAATATTTAAAATATTCTCATATTTAAAATATTAGAAAGTTATAATTGTTTTGTGTTATCTTAAATGTCATCGTTAAAATCATTAATGGTAAGTGTTAATCTGCTAGCATAGATTACAATAATACTGCTGTTAAAGCTAAATATTGGTTAACTCGTTAATAAACAATTATTTTTCTAATAATAATGAAATTATTCTTTTTTTATTATTACAAAGGAGTACTTATAAATAAATAAGAATGATAAAATGCAGTTAATGGTTGAGAAATAAAAATGTATAATTTTGATTTAATTATAAAGTACGTATTCTATTTTTAGAATTTTAAAACCACAAGAATTTGATTATGTTTCAAACGATTTTCGAGTTTTAATGATTGAAGTCAAAATGTTTCTACATACTGTACATATTTTTAAAAACAACTGACTTAACTAAGTAATACAACCTCTTGCAAAGAAGTATGGGCATTTCAAATCGAAGAAAAAATAATGCTATTCTAGAGATCTGTTTTGCAATGACTATGCAGATCAAATTATGATATACATAAACATCCACACACAAAACTTGCTGATCCATTATTCGATTTATTTGTTGCTTTGCAACATTGTCTTTTAACTTCTTTTTTTATAGCAAACTTTTTTTTTCTGAAAAACTTCAATACTTTGTCTAATTGTAGCTCTCCATTGCAATCTAATCTCAGCCAAATCTTTCCAATGAAAGGAATTAATATTACAATTCTTTAAAGTACACAGTAGCAGCTTTATTTATACAATATCACCACCTAGTGCAAGCCATAGTAATCAATGTATGGTAGAAAGTTAGTGATTTTGGATGAGTAGGCACTAGATAGGAATTTTGATGCAATAACCTTCTAGCATCCATTGATTATTATGACTTGCACTAGGTGGCAATATTGTAAGGCAGTGGTTCCCAACCTGTGGTGCACATCCTTCTGGGAATACATGGCTGACCAGTTGGGGGGTAAATATTACTCATAATGGGGGAAAGCAGTGTTCAAATTAAAAAATAAAAATAATGTTATAATTTAGGTTTACAAAGAGAACTATAAGCACAGATAAATCATATTCAGATGTCTCATCTCCATATAAGAAAATGGGCATGGTTTTGAAAGCTCTCATTTGAAAAATCGTTATTAAAAATTTTAAATACATAAATTTAAATTGAAACTCTTTGATATGGTATAAATATTTTTACACAATACAAACATATCAACTTTATGTTTAATTTTTTGGTATTTTTTCTTTGGAACAACAACAAAATTTGAATATAATGACTATTCATCATCACCAACCATTATCAATTCACTGCAAGATGAAGGTCTCTCCAAGTTCAGTCCATCTTCTCTGATCTTTAGCTTCTCTTCTCTACATCACCCCTGCACACTTTCTTATTTCATCCATCCATCTAACATGTGGTCTCTTTCTGGGTCTTTTACTATCTCTTGGAATCCAGTTTAAGATTTCAATTGTCAATCTATTATTATCTCTTCTAGCAATATGTCCAGCCCAACTCCACTTTAATCGTTTAATTTTTTCAATGAGGTCAGTAACACCTGTTTGTTCTCTTACCCATACATTGCGTTTTCGATCTCTTCTTGTTACTCCCAATATCATCTCTCCATACTTCTTTGAGTAGTCTGAACTCTCTGTATTGCTCTTCTATTAAGTGTCCAAGTCTAAGATCCTATGTGATAAGTACATTATGAAATGTAAACTAGATCACCTACTATAATATCAAATAGTCTTTAAATATTTAATTCACGTTTCACCATGATTTGCAATTTAATTAAATTCTTTGTATGAACATGAATGTTTTTAAAATAGAAGGTAATCCATACCATATATAATATACAATGTTTGCATACTATACAGTATATATGCTACATGGCAATGTGCACATATAACTTTTCAGGTAAACTTAAAAAGGCTTATAGTAAACATGTCCATCAGTGATAAATCTTTTATTTTTGTGATGGCTAAAAGAGGTGTTTATAAAGTTATATTGTTTTAAACAGACAATTTTACACTTTAATTTTTAATATCTATTTTTATTGTTATTGTGTGCCCCCCCCCCCCAAGATTATCTAAACTGCAAAAAAATTATGGTACTATGATTTTATGTTATGTTTCTTATGAAGAAACGAATATAAACATTAATGTTCTTTATTAATAGTTCAATCACAGCAATTATGATCCACTGCAGGTCAAGGACTTCTTCAACAGTCTAAAGAGCATTAGCCATGAGAACGCATTACTCAGCAGACTTGCTGAGTGCTGAGTATTGAGAGTTTTAACAGTTTTCCATCCTCATTTTATTTTTATCCCATCAGTTTTGGATTATTAGCAGATAGAATTCCTTATGTTGTTAAAGCAGTGGTAGAATGACATGGGCTAGATATCAACGTTTACGAATCACAGTCAATTCTGATATTTCTTGTGCTTGAACTTCATGCGATTTTTATCTAAATTTCCAAACGAGAGCAATTGTTTATAATGCTTTTCATCAAAACTTTATGGGATGGAATTCAAACCATAATACCATTCTCATTTTAACATATGATTAAACTATTTAAAAATTCAAATTATGACATCAGGGTCATAATCATCACTTTCAACCACTATCGATCCATTGCAGGATGAAGGTCTCTCCAATTTCTATCAGAGGCCTAAATAAACATTAATAGAGAATTTTGAATTATATATATTGATATCTTAATGTCAATATTACTTTCAGATAATTTACTTCCAAAAGGTAATAAACAATTATAAGATTATTTTTTTTAACCTTGCATTAAAAAACATCTTTTTATAATGAAAAATATTAAAATGATTTAAAAATTAATAAAAAAATATATAGTTAAGTATGTGTAATACAGCAATTAAGACTATTCTGAAGACAAAGGAAGCCCAATAAAGCCAATCAACCAGCACTCTGACAACAAAAATTATTTTCAATCTTTTATATACAAATTAAACAAACTAACAAAAGTAAAGACTTTTTGTTGTTTGAAAGTTCAGATGACAATCGTAAGTTCAAGCACCAGAAATGTCAAAATTGACTATGATCCATGAACCTTGAACTCTAACCTTTGTCACTGTACCACTGCTTTAAACAATCAAATTACTTATAATTAGATATGCCACTTCTAAATTTATATAAAAAAAAATTAAATAAGATTGATAATGTGACTGTAATAATGCCATATAACAAAAATTTATAATAAATATATCTTAGTGATACAAAGGACTTATTAAAGTATATGCTCTATCTCTAATTATTATGATATTAACACATAAATATATTAAGGGGATAGCAAGCAATGTCAAACTTTTGCTTAGATGATCAGGTTTCATCATTTGATCATAGATTCTTTTGCCTAGTTATCTTAATACTCTTTAGACAGAGATAATAGATGCTGTTGTGGAATGATTTTTTCTTTTTATAGATGGCACAAATTCAAGATTTGAATGTATAACCCAGAACAATCCCTGTTAAATCTAGATGTTCAGGATTCAGGATTTGATTATGTAACATAAAACAATCCTTTTCAAATCTAGTTATGCATGATTTGAGATTTAGATATGTAACATAAGATAGTCCATCAAATCTAGATGTGCAGGATTCAAGATTTTGGAGTATGAAAACCGAACAGTCTCAAATCTAAACATGCAGGTCTTAATGCAGAACAGTCCTTCTCAAATCTGGATATGCAGGATTTAGGATTTGATTATGTAACACAGAATAATCCTCAAATCTAGATGCGCAAGATTCAAGATTAGACTGTGTAACTTAAAACAATCCACATGCAGGATTTGATGCAGAACAATTCTCAAATCTAGATATGCAGGATTTGATTATATAACACAGAACTAAAATATATAACGCTGGACAATCCCTTCAAATCTAGATATGCAGGGATTCTACATTTGATTATGAACACAGAACAGTCTCAAATCTAAACATACAGGTCTTAATGCAGAACAATGCTTCTCAAATCTGGATATGCAGGATTTAGAATTTGATTATGTAACACAGAATAATCCTCAAATCTAGATGCACAAGATTCAAGATTTGACTATGTAACTTAAAACAATCCTTATCAAATCTAGATATACAGGATTTGATGTAGAACAATTCTCAAATCTAGATATGCAGGATTTGATTATGTAAAACAGAACAATCTCATATTTAAATGTGTAGGATTTAAATATATAAGGCTGGACAATCCTTTCAAATCTAGATATGCAAGGATTCAAGATTTGATTATGTTATACAGAACAATCATTCTAAATTGTACAGGATTCATGATTTAAATATATAACATAAGGCAATCCCTTTTAAATCCAAATGTGCAGAATTTAAGATTTGATTATAAAATACAGAACAATCACTCTCAAATCTAGATACACAGGATTTAATATAGAACAATCCTCAAATATAAACATGCAGGATTCAAGATTTGATTATGTAACACAGAACATTCCTTCTCAAATCTACATGGATTTTTTTAAAAATTATTTTTATTCTCTTTTTACGAATTAAACTATATTTTTGTAAGTTCATTATTATCACTTTGGTTATTAAAGAAGTCTGACATTTGAATATTAAACCACTAAACATTACATGATTATCATTCTTTATGCATACACAAGCGATTTTCAGAGGCAAAACTCTCCATACAGTAGCGCCACTCAGTGCAAGCCAGATCCAAGGCTTCTCACTGATGAAAGTCACAAGCTAGAAATTAGTCTGGGGATATTGGATGAGTAGATGATAGATAGAATTTTATGCACAAACCTTCCTGCATCCATTGATTACTCTGGCTTGCACTAAGTGATGCTACTATATGGAGAGTTTTGCCTTTGTGTGTGCATTTGGTAAAAAAATCTTCAATTGAAGTCTATAGTTTTTGGAGAAGTAGTTCTTTTCACCCTTATAGAATTCTATTGCTTTTCCATTTATAATCTTATTCACAACATTTTGAGGTCAAAAATCTAGGTATTACTGTGTTTAATTAAAAATCTTTGTCATTTTGGTTTGTTTCTAGGATGACATATCACAAAATTTTTTTAAATAAAACCAAAACTTTTTTTAGCATACAAAGTCTATAGCAGATGAATATTTATTTATTGGGCAAGTAAAGTTTTTATAAAAAGTAATGGATATCAGTGTCTGTAATACTATGATCAGTGAGAAAAGTGCCCCATATTACAATAAATAGTCATCTCACCACCACAAATAAACCTGAGACTGATATTTTAGTTAAGAATTCCTGTAATTGGGTTCCTATTTATTGGATAGCCAAACTACCTGGGAATAAAAACAAAATCCCAATTCTGTTAATTGAAAAAAATTTCAAAGACATATTGGGTATGGGCATAAAGATGAATGCATTAACTATTACATGGTGAGGTTGTAACTTAACAAAAGTTATTAATTTTCACTCACTTACTCTTTATGTCTTTCATTGGGTATTTTACTGAAGATCAATGCACTATTTCTTGCAATAAAATATTGCCAAAATACTTTTTAATAACCTTGTAAAACATTTCATAAAATTAACCAAGTTTGAATTTATATTGAAATATATGGCATGTTTTTTTGTTTTTACAATTGGATTGAATTGTAGAGATGGTAATTAAAATCTGTAGTAGTTAGATTCGATTAAGTGAAGGTTATGAAAATTATGGTTGTAATGCACATATTACACATATCCTCAAGTTTATTTAACCATCCATTAGTGCTGCAATTAAATAATACCCTTGATCATCATCAGTTATTTACCATTGCACACCAGTCTTTTTAGTCTATTCTTGTATCTCAGTTTTAAAGCTACATTGTTAAATTTAAAGCCTACCAAGTCCAAATAATTATTTTAGAGGGAGGAGATCAGTGCAATATTAAAATAATTATTGTTTCTATAAAAAGATTATTATGGATCTATTCATCAAAATAATTTAAACATGCTGTTTCATCACTTAATGATTTTTGCTAAATATAGATTCTGTAATGAGTTTATGCTTGTTAACATGATTACGGCAAAAAAATAGCAATTGAAGCAATAAATTTATAATTAAAGATTGTTAATTGCTTGGACATTGAAGGCTTCATTATTTAAAAAGAAAATAATTATTTGCGTGTGAAGTGCTTTTAATCTCTCTAGAATTATATACATAACCTTTTTTTTTTTTTGCAGTAAAGTTTACATATTGAATTAACCGTTTCTCTTTAAGTTTCTTAACTGCAAACATGGGGGGGGGGGGATAGATATTGATTAAGAATATTATAGAAATATTTTGAAATCTATATTTAAAGTTTAAATGAAATATTAATTTACTAATTTAATAAAGAATAATTAACAATATTTGTATGTATTTATTAAAAATAAATATTCGAATATTTTTATCGCTGAAGATTTCATAAGTTCGAACACCGGAAGTACTAATACCGAAATCGATCTCCAGGTTCCACATTCCGGAGCCTAACCACACAGACTACGTATTTTTTTGAGAATGATTATCGATAATAAATTCTTGTTAAGATAATATGGCACTTATAAATTAATGTATTTTATATACATGAATGTAGTTTTTGACTTCAACAGGTGTGACTGATTTTAATTATTATAGCATCGATAGTTATCTTGGTTATATGAATGGCGCAGAAAATCACTTTTTGTGATTTAATTGATAATTATTTTATCCCTTTTATTTACTTCTCTGCATGTATTCCTCTCTATCACTTTATTAATTATTTTATTACTATATGTATGTAATAAATTATTTTTCTCTTCACTACTAAAATTGTAATGATAAATATGCGATTTTTTTTTTCGCATTGTCAAATTCTCAGCTGTCTAAAAGCAGGAAGTAAGTAACCGTTAATCATATTCGGTGGGGGGGGGGGTCCAGTTTCTTTTATAACAAACAATACTGTTGTTTTTTTAAAAATTTCTTTGAATAATTCTTATCTCTGATTTGAATTAGTTTTATCGTTTAGATTTCCATTTGTATAGTGGAACAATCAAGATTGATTTGATTCACAAAATCAGTTTGGATAACACTAAGTTATTGTGCTTTGGCACTCCTCAGAGAGGTGTCAGGGTAGGTTCAGACACTAGATCTAAAAATACCAACCCAAAGCTAAGCACTTAGCTAAAAGTTATCTATTGAGTGGAAAATCTGAAATTTTCAGACATGTACATGTCTTCAAACCCAGCTATCCAACTCAAATAGCTATATGGGGCTGATAGATCTTCAGCCATGCTATATAGTAGTAGTCATAGCAATATAAAATTGCATAAGACTTTTTGGCAGAGACTATAAATAGTCAAAATAAAAGTCATAGATCAATCCATAGATCACATGACCCTATCTCTTAAGCTTGTAAGTTATAAACAGTGAGGATTGCCAATTCCTCTACAAGCTTTATGATAAATGCTTAGCCAGAGCCAGCACTTAAAATATCTCTGTCAGGAACCCCTCCCCAAACCCCTGACCATGGTTTCGTGCTTTGGCACTCCTCAGAGAGGTGTCAGGGTAGGTTCAGACACTAGATCTAAAAATACCAACCCAAAGCTAAGCACTTAGCTAAAAGTTATCTATTGAGTGGAAAATCTGAAATTTTCAGACATGTACATGTCTTCAAACCCAGCTATCCAACTCAAATAGCTATATGGGGCTGATAGATCTTCAGCCATGCCATATAACAGAGATATTTTAAGTGCTGGCTCTGGCTAAGCATTTATCATAAAACTTGTAGAGGAATTGGCAATCCTCACTGTTTATAACTTACAAGCTTAAGAGATAGAGTCATGTGATCTATGAATTGATCTATGACTTATTTTGATTATTTATAGTCTCTGCCAAAAAGTCTTATGCAATTTTATATTGCTATGACTACTACTATATGGCATGGCTGAAGATCTATCAGCCCCATATAGCTATTTGAGTTGGATAGCTGGGTTTGAAGACATGTACATGTCTGAAAATTTCAGATTTTCCACTCAATAGATAACTTTTAGCTAAGTGCTTAGCTTTGGGTTGGTATTTTTAGATCTAGTGTCTGAACCTACCCTGATACCTCTCTGAGGAGTGCCAAAGCACGAAACCATGGTCAGGGGTTTGGGGAGGGGTTCCTGACAGAGATATTTTAAGTGCTGGCTCTGGCTAAGCATTTATCATAAAGCTTGTAGAGGAATTGGCAATCCTCACTGTTTATAACTTACAAGCTTAAGAGATAGGGTCATGTGATCTATGAATTGATCTATGACTTTTATTTTGACTATTTATAGTCTCTGCCAAAAAGTCTTATGCAATTTTATATTGCTATGACTACTACTATATGGCATGGCTGAAGATCTATCAGCCCCATATAGCTATTTGAGTTGGATAGCTGGGTTTGAAGACATGTACATGTCTAAAAATTTCAGATTTTCCACTCAATAGATAACTTTTAGCTACGTGCTTAGCTTTGGGTTGGTATTTTTAGATTTAGTGTCTGAACCTACCCTGACACCTCTCTGAGGAGTGCCAAAGCACAAAACCATGGTCAGGGGTTTGGGGAGGGGTTCCTGACAGAGATATTTTAAGTGCTGGCTCTGGCTAAGCATTTATCATAAAACTTGTAGAGGAATTAGCAATCCTCACTGTTTATAACTTACTAAGTTATTGTCTCTATATTTTGAAATCATAAGTATTATTAAAAATAACCGATGTAATGAATAAAATTTCTCAAATTTAATTTTCAGTATATCACTCTCTTGCAAGGTAGGGACTTGTTTCTATCTGCTTTTAATACCCTGAGGAGGGTATAATCATAAACGTATGACCAAAAGATGTATAATCCCAACGTGCCCATTTGCTGAGCCAGCACTCATTAGTCGACCCAGATCACAATCTCTTACACGTACCTTTATCATTGTTTAGTATATATATAAAGATAGGGAATTATTACAGTTTAATTGATATGTCAAACTTACTGTTCTCACAACATTGACACAAAACATTTGATTGAAATATATTAATAATTTTTATTAGTCATTCATTAAACTAGAATATTATCCGCTTAATGAATAATATTTCTGTAGTGTAATTTTTACTATACCACTCTCACACAAGGTAGGGATTTGTGTCTATCTGCTTTTAATATTTTGTAAAGGGTGTAATCATAAATATATGACAAAGACATGAAAAAAAAGTATGACCACCCAAAATGCTCATTTTGTGCTGAACCAGCACTCATCAGTTTGCCTAGATCACAATTTCTTATGCATATCTTTATCATTGTTCAGTAGCGGATAGAAAACAACCCCTATCTTGCATGAGAGTGGTACAGTGAAAATTACATTACCGAAATGTTCGTTAAGTGGATAATCTCTAATCTAATGAATGACTAATAAAAAAAATTATTAATATGTTTGTAAACAATAATTAAATTATTTTGAAAAAATAATATACATTCATACTTCAGTGTAATGATAGCTCGTTTGATTGCCATGTTGAATCCGGCTTTAGTAAATTAAAAAATTCATTAGATTTAGGATTTTTCTTTCAGACAGCCATTTTATAACTAACTAGTCATTCTGTATTGATTGGAAAATGGATATTTAGATAGCTAAATAGTAAAACAGATATGGAAAATTACTCCAACTCTCACCAGGATTTTGGCAAGTCTTATGAGGCCTTTGCTTTACGGTCAATTATTTAAAGACTTTTGCGTGCGTAACACCTCTGAAGTTCTGAAGCTTTCAAAAATTGGATCATTAAGTCAACAAGTTCTACATGAATTTAATTTAGCATTATTTTACCATACAATCATTCAAAGAAAATGAATTCTGATGCTTTCCAACAACAAAGATTTGTTTATATATACAAAGTTTTATTTATTAATAATTAAAATAGATATTTTTTTTAAAAAAATTTTGTTGATGTTTTTTAGATCTAATATCCATTGAATCTCTTTTTGCATAAATCTTTGGATAAATAGTAAACAGTTGGGTTCTAGATAACTGCTAATTCTCATTATTGATGTTGAGATAATAATCAGTTCATATTTTTATCTAATGAATTTGAAAATTTTTCTTAATACCCCCCTTTTAATTTTCTAATGCTTCAATTCATTTTTAGTTAAGTTATTCATATTCTTGTAAAAGTTAATCCCAATTGTTGTTAAATTGTGATCTAAAGTTAGTAAATATTTTAAAAATTTACTTTGCATCATGTAGAATCTATCATCCTGAATTTTCTGAGCAGCAGCTAAAGCTAATCACTAATGAGTATTACCATCCCAATTCTAAGAGGAAAAAAGATGAGATGAGTTTTATGATGACTATAATAATGCATCCTCAGGTAGAGTACATTGGCCCATTCTGTCTATTTGATAATTTTCTGCAGAAAACTTTTATTTAAGAAATACTCCAACTTTGAGTGTATTTATGGATTTCCAATATATTATTTTCTCTGCTATATCTTCTCCATGAAACTTTAATTTTTATAATACAAATGAAGTCTGCCTTTCCCACAAAAGAAAGAATTGAAATCAGAATTGTTGTACATATAGTAAAAAAAAAGGGAAGGTGATTGCACAAACACAATTTTATTGTCATAATTAGTATAAGGAGATAACCAATGGCATGAGAGACTCATGATAATCAGGTCTTACACTAATTTAAATGACTGAACACAGCAAGGAAAGAAAGGCAGATAAAAAAGATTGTTTATATTAGAAATACCACTTAGACTGAATAAGATGGTATTGGTAATAAAAAAATCTGACTATAGAAATATAAAGGTTATATATGTAAATGCTTAACTTGATGTTTATTATTTCAGCCAGAGGCAGGCTTTCTTCAGAAACAAGAACTAATAACAGAGACCGTCATTTAGTTCCAGTTTTTGAAAAAAGCTGCCTCTGATTAAAAATTTAAACAGCAAACTGCATCAATTTTTTTCCCCCTTTATATAATTTTAAAATCATATATTTATTATTACCAGCATGTAATTTGGTGACTCCCAAAGCTTACTATATTAACGAGTGTTTGTTCTCTCTTCTCATGCCTTTCATTGTAAGCTTGAGTTATTATTAGTTAACAGGTGATAGAGGAAGTGCTTTTATTATATTTTATTATTCAGAGGCAAAACTCTCCATACAGTAGCATCACTCAGTGCAAGCCAGAATAATCATTAAATGAAGGGAAGTTTGTGCATAAAATCCCTATCTAGTGCAATGATTACTTGCCTCTGTGTAAACAGCTTGTGTAAGCATAAAGAATGATGATCATGTGATATATTTATTATCATATTGTTATTATTTTTTCAAGACTTATTCTTTGACTTCTGCCTTTTTTTTTTTTAGTTCAAACCATGACTTTGTACAATTTAATTATTCCATCCTATCATAATATTCTAATTTCCCATTACTTTTAGACAATATATATATATATTCAATTGCCTTTACTTTTTCTATATATGTTTTTTACTTAATCATCATTGTGGTATACTAGATTGTATTCAAATTTTGATAATAACTTAGATGTCTTTAAAATGTTTTTGTAATCATCAATACTTCACATGATCATCATTTTTTATGCTTGCTTATAACTGTTATTAAAACACGCAAACTCTCCTTACAGTATTGCCACTCAGTGCAAGCCAGAGTAATCAATGGATGCCAGGAGGCTAGTGCATATAAAATCCCCATCTAGTGCCTATTCAGCCAATATCCCCAAGACTAGTTTCTGGCTTATGGCTTTCATCAGTGAGGAGCTTTGGATCTAAGAGCACTGCATCTAGATCTTAGAATCTAATGCAACCCTCCAACAGCCACCTTTTATCTATACTTAACTACAAAACTATGAGTTTTAAATTGAAAACAATAATATTTTCAATCCAAGCTCATTAGCTTTATATAGTCATGTAGGTCTGAACTCCATTCAGTACCTATACATTTTGGTGTCTTTGGTTCTTTAATAATTAGAGCCACTACTATTCTATTAGTGAGAATTGGTTTTTAGCCAACAAACATCACATGATCACCATTTCTTATGCTTGCTTATAATTGTTATTAAAACAGGCAAACTCTCCATACATTATTCCCACTCAGTGCAAGCCAGGGTAATCAATCGATGCTAGAAGGCTAGTGCATAAAATTCCCATCTAGTGCTTATTCATTCAATATCTCCAGACTAGTTTCTGGCTGTAGCCTTCGTCAATGCTCTCATATCCAAGGCTCCTCCCTGACAAAGACCAGAAACTAGTCTGGGGATATTGGATGAATAGGCACTAGATGGGGATTTTATGCATCAGCCTTCTGGCATCCATTAATTACTCTGGCTTGCACTGAGTGGCAATAATGTATGGAGAGATTGCCTGTTTTAATAAGTTATAAGCAAGCATAAGTAATGGTGATCATGTGATGTTTGTTGGCTTAAAACCAATCTTGCCTAATAGGATAATGGTAGCTATGGTTATTAAAGAACCAAAGACACTAGGATGTATAGGTACTGAACTGAGTTCAGACCTATATGACCATATAAGCTAATGAGCTTACATTGAAAATATTGTTTTCCAGACTCATAGTTTTGTAGTTAAGTAGAGATAAAAGGTCACTACTGTAAGGTTACATTAGATCCTGAGATCTAGATGCAGTGCTCTCAGATCCAAGGCTCTTCACAGACGAAGGCCACAAGCTAGAAACTAGTCTGGGGGTATTGAATGAGTAGGCATTAGATGGGGGTAGATAAAAGGTCACTACTGTAATGTTACATTAGATCCTGAGATCTAGATGCAGTGCTCTCAGATCCAAGGCTCTTCACTGACGAAGGCCACAAGCCAGAAACTAGTCTGGGGGTATTGAATGAGTAGGCACTAGATGGGGATTTTATGCACTAGCTTTCTGTCATCCATTGGTTAATCTGGCTTGAACTGAGTTGCCATACTGTATGGAGAGTTTGCCTGTTTTAATAACAGTTATAAGCAAGCATAGGAAATGGTGATCGTGTGGTGTATGTTGGCTTAAAACCAATCCTGCCTAATAGGATAGCGTTGGCTATGGTTATTGAAGAACCAAAGACACCAAAATGTATAGGTACTAAACTGAGTTCTGACCTATATGACTATATAAGCTAATGCGCTTGAAAATATTATTGTGTTTTCAATTTAAGACTCATAGTTTTGTAGTTAAGTAGAAGTAAAAGGTGGCTACTGGAGAGTTGCATTAGATCCTAAGATCTTTGTGCAGTGCTCTTAGATCCAAGGCTCCTCACTGATGAAGGCCGCAAGCCAGAAACTAGTCTGGGGATATTGGCTGAGTAGGCACTAGATGGGGATTTTATGCACTAGCCTTCTGGCAACCATTGATTACTCGGGGATTTTATGCACTAGTCTTCTGGCATCCATTGATTACTCTGGCTTGCACCGAGTGGCAATACTATATGGAGAGTTTGCCTATTTTAATCATCAATATTATAAGAATATTATTTAGAACTGCTTTGTTTTGGACTTCAAACAATATCTCCAGAATAATAAATTTTTACATTTTCTTTAATCTTTTTTCCATCCTCACATCTCATAGAATCATATATGTAATCTCTTTATCTTTGGCATCAAAATCACTATCAGCATTGGTTTGATCATAGTCTGAGTATTTTAAGAAACATATATTTTTTCTTTCAATGGCTATACTTATATAGCGGTAGCTGGATTATTGTGTATATTCCAGAGAAATGACTTCATTGGGTTAGTTTTTTTCCAGTGCCATTGCCCCCTCCACCCCCGAAAGTTTCCAATATACCTATTAATTCAATAGCTTGTTATTTATCTTTTAAATTTGTCTATAGCCTTTTAGATTTAATGTTTTTAAAACTATTATTTTTATATTTCATTATCTAAATACAGGTATATGTTATTCTTCAATCTCTTGCAAATTCGTTTGCTCTTTAGGGTCCTTTTTTAATTGTAATCATGACATTATCTTGTTTTATACCATTTCTTCTATTCATTTTGATTCACATAACATGGCATCTTTTTACTTCTCTCTTTGAATAGAAGTTGTTTATGCATATCATTTTTGAAATTATTTACATTAAATCATAATATTTATGCTTTTACATATATACATCTAGACTCCCCCTAAATCATTAATATTATCTCTTTTTTGCACAAGAATAAAAATATTTCAGGATAAGATTTTGTTTGTTTCTTATTAATTTTCTATATATATATATGCTTATTATTCTGTAATTTCTGTTTATTTAAATATGCATGCCTTTATGAGCAATATATATAGGGATTTATAATCATTCTGATTCAGAGATTCATATATATATATCAAGTTTTTTATTATATATATAAATCAGTTAATTGATTTTTATTTTACAATGCTTATCAATAAAAAAATCTATAAAACAGACATCAAAATCTTATTTGCATGATTTGTCAATAGGTGAAACTATGTTTATGGAAGAATTTTAGTAAAGTTTAGTTGTTGTTTTTTTTTTTTTTTGGCTAGTATTGTAATGTTATATGAATTTTTATTTATAATTTGTATATATAAATATTTAGTATTCCATTTTAAAAGATTCTTTACAAAAGTAGACCCACTGTGCAGGTTGTGCCAAAGAGAAGAAGAAACCCAACATCATTTTCTAAACGATTGTCTGGGATTGGAAAAGGTAAGACAAATAATGATAAATAACTACCATCAGAAAGACACAACAATGGCAAAAATTCTCCAGGTATATAAAAAAAATGCAATTCCAACAATAAGAGCAGCGACATTTAGCTTGTATTCATATTGGTACACCAGATGTAAATACAATTTCGACTACAATGCAAAACAAAACCTCAACACATTCCACCACAAGCTAGAAAAAATAAAAGAAAGGGATAACATGCTAGCACCACCAGATATTTTTGCTGCAACTTGGTCATTATTTAAGCTAAAATCAGCACTATAGTTGAAAAACAGGAAAAGAGATAGAATAAGACAGCTAAAAAAAAAAACCACACAATACACAAAACCAGCAAGACACACATTATGGGGTCCATCAACGTAATGTATATATAAAAAAAAATTAGACAAGCTGAATTCAGGCCATTTTCGATGCCTTAAGAGTGGCAAAACACAACATAAAGAGCTCAAGAGAAAGTTTTTTCTCTCCTATATATCTGAACAAGCTTATATCCAGCTGAACTGTTTAAACACAGGAACAGACTTATGCTTACTGAAGCCCTATCTTTTCGATGTAATCATTGTTTTTTGATCAATAAAGTATGCATTGAAACATAAATATTTAGTAGATTTATTTTTTAACTCACCCCATAATCATTAATTGTTAGTTATCTAGCAAGTACTATACATGTGCACTATAATATATAGAGCACATAGTGCTCAAATTATTGTGTTGTGATATACATATTATGTTGCTTTTTAACAATATCTTTCTTAGTTTTTTGTCTAGTGCAAAAGATTTTTCAAATTCATTTTTATTAAAAATTATGCAAGATATTTCACATTTTACACAAACTGGAGAAAATAGTGATCAAATCTGGAGTCTTTGGATCAAATCCTGATATGTAGCATCTTTAATTATATCATTAGTTATTTATATTTTTCAATATTTAAAATACACTTACAAGCTATACTTTTCCTGGTCGGCCATTTTTCATTTTCATCTGTGTTTTTTCTGGTCCCCAATCAAACAAGAGTGAAAGATATTGCTAAATAAATAAATATATATATATTGTAATAATAAATTATTTAAATCCACCTTCCCACCTTTTATAAATTTCACATAATTAGTGACTCATAACTTTTTATGTGACTCAGAATTTTTCTTTATCAGGGGCCAAATTAAAAAAATAAAAGTTTAAAAAACAATAATTTTCATTTATGATAGGTTTTTTATACAGAAAGAACAATTCATTATGTAAATAATATTAATTTTATATAATAAATATTATTACAAAAACAATCAAGAAACAAACACCTATTTAAAAAAATATAAGTATATTGCAAAAATAATATTTCATGGAAGATAATAATTACTAATTTTAGGACTCAGTCAGTGAAACTTGGTTTCAAATTTTTAATATCAAATTTGTTATATCTGTTTTTTGTTTTTGCTTATTTATGTTATTTCAAAATTGCATCGAGGTTTTTCATCTGAGAGCTATTTCTGTGAACTGATTTGTTTAGTTCCATTAACAACCATAAAAAAACTTATTCTGAAATACAAAGTGTTTCCATACAAGCATAAACAGGCAATTACACTTTCTTTCAAATTTGGATAAGATTTTTTTTTAATCTATTAATAGAAGTGCAATAAATTTTCTTCCTTGAATTTTATCTTCTGCTTTTTGCATTGTAGATCAGTGTCTTCAAGTGAGAATGCAGATTCTGCATTCAACTCATATGATATATTTTAAAAAGATTTGTAAGTTTTAAAAAATATCTCAACTCAAAAAAAAAAATATAGATTTACTCATATAGGGACCATTATTATTTGGGTACATTGTATGCCATTTTGGAAAATGACAAATATTATTTTATAGTTGTGATTCAAAAATCAGCAATTTATTTGAAATGCTGATAAGTCGTACCAGATATAAAATTAGATATGTCAGATAATTTGGAATTTAATTCATTCTTATGAAGAGAAATAGTGGTGAGAAATGCCTACTAATCATTTAGCCATTTCATGTTTTCAAAATGATATGCAGGTTAATCTTTTTATTTCTTGATGCATCCACAGTATTACGTACCCCTATATATAGCAGTCAAAGCAACAGACTTCAAACACTATTACTATAATCAATTAAACTGTCCTCTACCTGGCACAATTCAATCAATTTTTTACATTAAAAAAATAGCTGCTTTTTATTATATATCCAGAATTTTATATGGAAAGGTGTTTTGAATTATAACAACCAGAGGATAAAATGTTAAAACAGCCAAGATATTGAAGGCTCTCCTATCTTTCCAATTGATAGTGGTATTGCAATCCCTCATCTTAATGTGACCCAATTGCAGATATCTGCAGCATTCTTTTGCTGGTATTACATTTATTTGTCAGTAAAAACTTGAACTAAAATTTATATTGATTTATTAATTTCAATTAAGATCTCTAGATATTGATATTGTACATAAAAAGTTTTAATGAAAAGGCAAGAATGAGATTTCAAAGTCAATGGGTGTGCTTTCAAATGAAAGACCTTTTTTTTTTCATATGTCATAGCATCGGCCGGGAGGTGAACCCACAACCGTCTGCAACCAACTACTTGCTTTCAAGGCAGCTGTGATGACCTCTCAGCTAACAACCTTGACAAGACCTTTGTTTTTATAGTAACTATTGCACGAGTCCACTTTTTATTTAAAATTTGAAAATCATACGTTTACCACAATTTGTGTATATATTTATAAAATTAAATGGAAAGGATATCTGTTGGTAATAGCATGATGTTTAGATAGTTTTATTTGAGTGCACCTGTTGATTTTTTTAAAGAAAATCCAATCGAAAGGAAGTATAATGTCAACCAGGAAATTATTATTGACAAAAAAAAACAACAACACCTCAATTACATCATAACTGTTATTGTTTGTGTGTGTGTTTTTTAATTATATAGAATTTTAATATATAATTTCCTTGTTTTGTATATTCTTTTCAAAAATTTATATTAGCAGGTAGAAATGGAGTTTAAATCAATTTTATTTCATTTCAAATACATTTCTGTTACCCAAAATAAAAAAATGAAATCTAAAGTTCTAATTATATATTTCAATTCATTACTTTTTTTTAATATATATTTGAAATGTTGGAATATTATTTGTATGAATCTTTTTTATATTTATATTTGTAATAAATATTTTAAAAAGTGTAAAAATAAATATTTATTTGTTTGAATAAAAAGCATGAAATATTAGCAAGTTCGACTGTGCATGGAAAATATAGCAATATTTATAATAAAAAACGACATGCAATATTCCCTCTTTACCTGTAGTTTCAATTATTCATGAAACAAAAATGAAATGTAACTGGAGGGAAAAGTTAGAAATTAATTTTAAAAAAACTTAAATATATATATATTTTTCTTTTTGGTTCATATACACTATATAAATCCTATGTATAACAGATGACACAATAAATGTCTAGCATTGTCATAAACTAATAAGTTAACTTCTAGCTGCTGTAATTCAAATAATATACAGTATACATAAAAAACTGCCCACTTTTAAAAATTTTATATGGAAAGTTTTCTTGAACTACAATAACCAGAGGATAAAATGTTAAATCAGCTTAAATATTTAAGGTGATTTAATTTGAATTGATTGATACTCATATTTATAGAACAAATCGATTCCTACTCATTTTAAAAACTCTGCAAGTAATTGATTAGATATCATATTTATAAAGAAACAATTACAATGCTAATATATACATAACACTTGAAGTGACAAGCTTTCTCAATATAATTCAATCAACTTTGAATTACGGCAACTAGAGGGCAGCGTGATTGAAGTTCCTAAATTCAACTATTACATTTGTTAGGTAGTGTAATTATCTTTCCACGCACATATAGATATATATTGTAATTGTCAGACTAACTGGTTTCATAATTTTACATTTTCTCTATTTATTTACATAAGTTACATGGGTTCCACCTAGCTTTAAACATCAGGAAATAAACTAACTCATTTTCTTCAATGTAATAATGTAACCATTACACTGTCTCATTTGTAATGTCCGGCTAAATCGCGGAGAACATAAATTATTCCCGATGAATAATGGTAGACCAAACAATCTTACATAAACAAAATAACAAATCATGCAGTAATAATTTATTTACAAATGTATCTATTAATTGATGTACAATTTATTTTCTTTAATAAAATTAACAAATCATATAACAATAATTTACTTATACAGTATAATCATTAATTGATCTGCAATTTATTTCTTTAACAAAATCCTTTAATCTTTATACATCATAGTATCAATGTATTCATAGATAATGTCACATTCCTGTACCTTTAACTCTATCTTCAATAAACTTAAATATCATTCTAGACATGTATGAATTCATAAATATAATATTTCTTCTAGTATTTACACATATATATGTTCTAGATGGGATAGACATCAATGCTATCTTTATTACAATATGGAATGATTTTTTTTTTTAGATCCTATTCCTAAACACAACCGCTTATATAATAACCATAAAGGGATAGCCATTTTGGTCCTAATCCTAGCTGAATAAACCTATATAATAATTATAAGGAGTAGCCTTTTGTCCTAAACCTAATTTAATACAATTACAATTTATACAGGGATGATTCATTCTGAGATTGATCCCTAACTCATTAAATTGATAGAAATGTATTCTCCCATACAGATGTGAACATATGCAAACTATTAAACATTGAACAAATAATTGTGTATATATAAATCCATCTATATAAAAACCAATTATCAGTAATCAAATATAAGTAACTATAAATGAGTGAGACTAATGGAAATAATTACATGTTAATTACAGTTATTTGAGACTTAAGCAATTTATTGTATTTACATGATTTTTTTTTTGCCTTTGCTCTTATTAATAATTTACATAAAATTCACAAGCTTGACATATATATAATAATTATTTTTTCTTTAAAAAATAATTTTAACAAGTAAAGAGAAGTTATTACAAATTCATTACTTTGTTTTTTTATTGACAGTTTTTTTTAAATAATACCCAGATAATAAGCTTTATTTATAAATTCAGATTATTTAAAATAAAGTACTGATCACTCTTTAAATATAAGATTCAACCAAAACAATAATTTCATTTACTTCTTTTTGACAAATATTGAAAGTCCATTTAGGATGATAGTATAATCTTGTAATTTCTAGCTGTTTTTTAAATAAGCACTAATTCTTCATTTCAGCCAGTTATTCAAAATATCCTTCAAAAGTGTTTCAGATTAGATCTAGCTAACTGTTAGTAGCGTTCTTTCTTTTTATTCAGAAGGCATTTGAATGAAGTAATATTCCTTTCTGATTAAAAGAAAAGAACAGATTTTATATCAAAACTTAGTTTTTTTCTTGGACCTTGTTTTAGTTCCTTTTTTAAAAAAAGTCAAAAGCGCATGCACAATAGCTTGAAAGGCTTATCTTGAATGTATTACAATTTATAAACACAGCGCTATAAAAATAAATGCTTATTTACATATGTTTAAGTTTCATTTGAGAGTGACGTTTGGTAAATTCTAGATAATTTCGTTGACGTCATTCATTCAAACATCATAAACAGTAATTTAAAGTGAGTGGTCTATCCTCATGCTTTCATTTCCAGTACTTAAGATTTGCCCATGTATAAGCATTTGGGTTTGAAAGAATAAGTGGATTCATTTTATTCTTTCATATCTTGTGTTGGGAATGAAAGTATTCATTTATTATTAACACTCGTAAAAAAGCGCATGCACAATAGCTTGAAAGGCTGATCTTTAATGTATATCATTTTACTTAAAAGAAAAAAAATTTTTTTTTATTGAACTGAATAATAGATTGTTCATTTTAATATATGTATATATGTCTGTTAAAAACAAAACAAATCATTATTATTTGTGAATTTCAGTATTCATATTTACAGCTTAGAACCAAATATCACAGTTATGGGATCTAATATTTCACTTGTGTCTATGAAATCAATGCATGAAAACTCATCCATTTTTAAATCTCTAATTGTGACTTTATTTTTAAATTTCCGTATCCAAGATTGATGATTCTATCACAAAATTTTATCATAAATTAATAATAGTAAACTTGCTAAAGTAGCAACTGATACTTTTATTCATTTCATATCAGCCAAATCCATCATCAAGCTATTTTTGAGCTTTTTCTATAATCTCTTCCCCCTTTTACCAGTTCATCTTCTGCCATCTTATATATGGATATTGTTTATTGCTTGCTGAAATTATCTGGTTAGTTTTACTAAGCCATTAAGGATTCTCCATTGTGACAGAATTAATTTGTGCAGTGTTTTATTGAAACACATATATAGTATTGATCCCCCCCCCCATATATATATATAAATGTGTTTTACCAGTTCTTACTTATGGATCTGAACTTGGACACTTAATAGAAGAGCAATACAGAGACTCCAGACCACTCAAAAAAGTATGGAGAGATGCATGTTGGGAGTAACAAGAAGAGATCGAAAACTCAATGTATGGGCAAGAGAACAAACAGGTGTTTCATTGAAAAAATTAAAAGATTGAAGTGGAGTTGGGCTGGACATATTGCTAGAAGAGATGATAATAGATGGACAATTGAAATCTTAGACTGAATTCCAAGAGATTGTAAAAGACCCAGAAAGAGACCACATATGGGATGGATGGATGAAATAAGAAAGGGTGCAGGGTGATGTGGAGAAGAGAAGCTAAAGGTCGGAGAAGATGGATTAAACTTGGAGAAACCTTCATCCTGCAGTGGATTGATAATGGTTGATGATGATAATGATGATGACATATCATTAATAAATTTTACTATAATTTTTTTTAAAAATTTCAAATTGAATAACTACATTTGTTTAATTGAAGTATGGAAATTAGTAATTTTAATTTATCGAATTCAATTTGTACTGTTGCCTACTACTGCTTCTAGGATTTTTGTATATTATTTTTTATGGAATAAATACCTTTATTTTTATTTCATAATTATGACCATAGCAATGCAATAGCATTCTAAGTAATTGCACAAAGGGGCAAGGGATTTACCTAATTCATAATCCCAATCAGAAATAATAAACTTTCAAATAAAACATTAACATACTATTTTATTTTTTATTCCAAACAAAATCTATATACAAAATTGAAATTACGCAAATAATTTATATTTGGGAATGTTTAAGTATAGTTATTTCATGGTATTTTTAGCACATAGATAATTTAATTTTTAATTCATTGTTGAAATTATTTTTAAAATTTTTTAGAATCTTTATATATATTATACATTTGTAAAATCCAATTTATGCCCCCCAAAAAAAAATCAGTTAATGTAACTGCATTCATTTATTCAAGGTGTATCTTTGAAAATAATTCAAAATAGTTTATCATGTTAGCCTTATAAATCTAAAATAATTTGTGTTCATAAGAATTAAAAAGAAACCACAAAATCACATCTTTTTTGTGAATTAACTGGATACTTAAAAAAAGTAATTCTATCGACTTGCACCTTCCCCCCCTCCCCCATCAGACTAAAATTTACTCACATAATTTGAACAAGTCTTATGGGAAAAGGGTAAAATTTTAATAACCTTTTACTAAGCATGATAAAATGTTTGAATTTAATGAATGAACATGTATAATTTCAGGAGTTTAAAACATTTTATGCACGTTGGTTTATTAATTTAAGACAGTTATATTGTAATTATAATTTTATTTATTAAATTTTGAATTATTTTAATTTTTTAAATTGTTTAGTTTTTTTTTTCTAATTTATTTTGTTGTGGTTAAATAGACTTTCTTTACTTTTTTTTTTTTATAAAATTAAAGATGATAAGAAATATATAAAGGGAACAGTATATAAAATTACTTCGGTTTACTATGGACAAACATCAAAACAATTAGAACAAAGGGCAAAAGAACATAATAGTGCTATTGAAAGGAGGGATGATAGATCTGCATTATATGTTTATTATTTAAAATTTGGACATAAAATAAATTGTATTAAAACATAAGACCATTAAATTACATAAAGGAAATAAATAGAAGGAAAATATATGAAACAAATTATATAAAATATAATATAAATACATGTATGAACATTTACAAAAAGTCAATTGATTTAAGGAATGATTGGGTAATGGATAAAGAATGGAAAGTAATATAAAGGGAGATATATAAATAAATTGATAGAAATAATGAATTATAGGAAATGTCGGTAGATGTCTCTATGTACAGTAATATATGTGTTGGTATTAATAAGAGATATTGAAAAGGGTAAAAAATTTAGTATTACCGAAAAAGATTTATACATATAATTATTATGTGATGTATTTATAAGTTGTTGTTATAATATAATAAAGATTTATATTATATTTTATTTTTTAACAAAAATATCAAAAAAAACAACAACATATTTTTGTTTTTAAATTTAAAATTTTCATTTTATTTATACATATTGTAATGTTATTGTTTTATTTCCTTGCAAAAATAAATGCTTTCATTTGTATAAATATATAAAGTGGTAAATTGTTTTTTAAATGGCATTAAAGATGATTTTTAAATGTAAATCTGTATAAATACATATATCAATAATTATTTGATTTTATGTAAACATTCTTATGATTTTTCATATAAAGAACTATATATCTTAGTTGCTTAAAAGTTAAAATCTAGAGCAATAGTTCTTAGCATTATCC
The DNA here is from genome assembly GCA_028023455.1 of Epiperipatus broadwayi. NCBI lineage: Eukaryota > Metazoa > Onychophora > Udeonychophora > Euonychophora > Peripatidae > Epiperipatus > Epiperipatus broadwayi. Next base: position 11,152,917 of record JAQFVV010000021.1, on the reverse strand, counting down.
AATTTTTTTTCTGTTGTTTGCTCTTGATATGTATACAGTTTGACTCATTAAGTTCTGATTAGGTTCATATATTGATTTGAGTGTAATTCAATCAGTATACATGAACAGTCAATTATACAGACATATCTTTATTATATGACAAAATAGTGGAAATAACTATAGTACAACTGCAAATACTATCCATGTAATAATAATAAAGGATGCACTGAATTTATTACAATCAACTAAATGTGTACACATTAAAGATAGAACTGTCAAAGAAACTGGAAAGTATTTTTGGATGATATGAAATAATATCAATAGAAAGCTATCATATAATGAGTTTTTTTATACAGTAAAGAGACAATACACAATAATATATGTCAGTAAAAATTATATATATTATAACTAAAATCTGATAGCAGCTTGAATTAGTTATATTACAAAGCTACATGAAAAAAAAATTGTTTAATAAAAAATTAGTCAAAATTGAGAAATAAATATATATGTGAGAAACAATAAAATGATAGATTGCAACTTAAAAGAAAAAAGGAAAGTTGTTTTGATGCATGCAAGAAATTTGAATTTTATAATTATAAAATCTAAGGCATTTTGTACCATTTCTCAATTATTTTTTTGAATGGATTTTAATTAAACAACTTGTCAATTCCTTAAGTAAATTTGATGTCAAATCTAAAAATGTTATTTAAAATTGTGAGTCAATGAAAATAAGAAAATTGTCAATCAAATTTTAATTCTCTGGCATTCACCGTTTTCTTTGTTCTCACATTCAATATAGAATTTAAGATCAAACCATTATTATTTATCAGAAAATAATAAATTTAACTTCATTTGATAGATATTTTTATTTAAATGTTCACATTTTCTTTCTATAAATATTAAAAAAATGAGATTATAATCAAAACAAAAAGATTATATACCATCATTTCTAAAAAGATTATTTCATTTTACAAAATCAATGAAGTCTTCAGTATTTGTCATTTTTTTAAAAAATATGAATGAATATTTATTTATTTCTCTTATATATAACAAAATATGCTTTAAAAGTTTAAAATTTTTCAATATTTATTGCAAATTTACAATAATTTCATACTCGTTATTATAATTGATTGCTTATGTAGAAAACTAAGCTTCTAAATAGCTTTAGGGAAGATTTGCATTGTCTGCTAATATATTATTCTATTTTTTAAAATAAAGTATTTCCATTGAAAGTAAATAATTAATGATTTATATTTTTGATTTCTAATAAATATTCCATAAATTATTGTATAAAAAATATCTAGAATTGTAATAAATTCGCAAATAAACATGTTTTTGGACATTTGAAACAGTTTCTTTAAACAATGTCGTAAAAATTGTGACGTCAAAAACCTGTCATAATACAATAGAGATACTTGTCAGGGTGGAGCTAAATTCTATTGTTTTGAGGAATTTTTTGATTTTCTTGCCATCTATGGAATTTTTTCGAATTAAAATTTTATATTATAACATATATAGGAAAATAAACATATTATAGTATAAAGCTTATGGAAATTTTCACTAGGGGATGAATTAATGAAAAAACAAAGTAATTTGTTTGAAAATTAAGTACGGTTAAAAATCAGTGACATTTTTTTCTTTCTTCGATTCACCAACTAATGTAAAACAAACAAAGAAAAAAACTATATGTTATCTTTCATTCATTTATTTATCAAATCATGATATAATTTTAAAATAACTAAAATTATTTGTTTCCATGACATGTTGTAAAGAGAATAAAGGAAATGTTCCCCAAAAAACTTGTTGTAAAGAAACGGAAGTCAAATCTTGTAAGTAGCTGGTGAAAAATTCATTGTTTAGAAAACATGTTGAACAACCTCAAGTAGGATACAAAGAATTTAGTCCAGTATACTTTAATCTATTTAAAGATTCAATTCAAGAAGTTGCAGTGATCCGATGCTGAGTAGAGAAATCATTGGTTAAAACTTTCCCACCGTAACTTATAGCCATATCATGTTTTAAAGTATTTTTCAATACTCCAGTATAACAGCAAATATGATGACTATATCTAAGAGATTACTATCTACTATGTGTGGCTTGTCAACAAAATATCACCTCAGTCAAAACATTTGGAAAATGCAATAGGATCCAGAAACAAAAAATGAAATTCCTAAAATCAGGCATTGCCTCTTTAATAATGCAATGAAGAAAGAAGCAGACAGTGCTATAAGAATGACCCAAGACCTACTGATACTATTCCCTATCTAATGTCACCAATAATGCTGTACTTCGTACCTAACATCATTATTGCACCAGGAAGATAACTACCATCTTTGAAGGAATAATGAAGATATCCGGAAACATATTCAAAGAATGATATCTGCAGAAAACTATGGTTTGGGACTATTTAATTATTTCACATGGTAGGATCATTATTGATATTATAAGGCCTTAAATTAAAAATGTGATTATATTTAATATTTTCTATCCATTTTAATTGTCACGAGTATATACCAACAATCTTATACATTCCGTATTAATAAATTATTTTTTTTATTAATCCATTTAGTTTCTGTTTGCATATGTAATTCAGTCTAAACATTGTGCTTTTAACATCCAATATGCTAAAAATATATCCAACCCTGAGAAATCATGCAATCCATGGAGCAACATGCAGGGATGGTGGTAATAATTTGTAAATGATGGACTATTAATGTTTTCCAAAAGTAAACTTTCTATTGAGAAGGTTTGACACCTGAGGGTTTCATTTTTTTTTTTATTTTATTGAAACTGAAAAACAAATAAAATATTTTTTGGGAGCACTTGTACTTATGTTATAAATCATCATCATCACTTTGGTTAATATTATTATATATGTTTAATTTGAAACATTTTTAATTTTTTTTTTATTAACTATTCAACTTTCATTTAATATAAATAATCAAAAATTTACTGTTATATATGTGTATATTTTGGTTCAACCCCAAATTACCTTTACAATATATACTTATTTATTATAGTCGCATTTACACTTATGTACTTTATTATTACTGCCATCATAATCTTTCTTTTGCTTTGGTTCAGCATGAGGCAGCTGTGCAAGTACTTTTGTCTATAACCATAACTTTGAGTTCTATAAGGATCTTAGTAAGAACCATGAATGTCATAACACACACCTACATGTATATCACCCAATAAAATTTTCAATTTTTAGCAATGGTATTATAATATTTGAGAGTGTATATACTTTTGATTACTGTGGTCATTAAATACATTTTTAATGATAATTTGTCAGTTTTTTTTTATTATCTATCATCTTCAAGAGAGTTGATTATGATTTGCTTTTAGGAAATTGTTTTCCAAGTCCCTTGCTCTAACGGTCTCTTTATAGCTCATATCTGTTGCTTGTTGACATTTTTGAACTATATTATTATTAATCTTTTTTCTGCCGTCATTTCTCCAGGTAAAATATTTTGTAAAATATTACATCTTATAAAGTTCAAAATCTAATTAAAAAAAAATACAGGATTGGTAAAATATTTTGTAAAGTATTACATCTTATAAAGTCCAAAATGTAATAATAAAAGAATCCAATCCTTACAGGATTGAATTCACTGCTTTTGTAATCCTTTATTTGCTGACAGTTTTGATTGATTTATGTTCATCATCATTTCGTAAAATATATTCATGACCATCTGGCCTTCTTTTTCACTTCTATCAAATTTTTATTCTTTCAATTTTTGAAATTTATTATTGTCCACATCTGCATTTCAAATATATATATTTTTTTGCGTCTAGATTTTTTAAATTGTATAATAAGGTTTTCCAGGTATAATTATTATTGGTTCCTGTTTTTCTAGAAATCAGAACTTTTCATAGTTGTTAGTATGTATAACAATGTTAATGAATTTGATCTGTTGCTTATCATTTATCTTTGATATATGGTGCAATTTTTTACTTTTGTTTTCCCTAGATATATGCATGCTTTCCACCGAACTTTTAAAAGTTATTTTATCTGCTATTCAAGATTAATTATAAAGCAGAAATGCTGATTGTGATTAAATTTTTCATGAAATAAAACATTTTAATAAAATAAGTATTACTAATCCGAAAATATTAGCATAACGCCAGAAGCCATTTGAAAATTACATAAGGTATTGTTTTTTAAGTTGATTTAATTTTTACATATTCTTATTAGTGTTAAATAAAAATAGAAAAATAAAAAACAGAGAAAAAACATTTAAGTCAATGAACAATGTATTATATAATTTATTAGTTCATTAATTGATTAGAAAATTTAATATTTTATAGATGCACATATTCGCACCTGTATTTTCTTTAATAACAATTTGATAAGGTATTTTGAATATAATGATAAATGGGTGTAACCTTTTTTTTAATGCATAGTTTAATTTATTGATTGCTTGTAACGTGAAAGAATTTCAAGGATTAAAAATATTATTGAAATTTTTTCATTGTTTTTATCTTTATTTTACTAAAGAGGTGGAGAAGGGCTTTATAAATTATTATTATTTTTTTTTTGCTTGATATATTTGCAAAGTTTATATTAAAAATAATTGATGATGTCATTTGGGAGTATGTTTTCCATATTGCTAGGTCTAAAGTAATAAATACTATACCATTTAAGAATTGTTATTAGTCATTCATTAGACTAGAGATTATCCACTTATTGAATAATATTTCTGTAGTGTATTTTTCACTAAACATCACATTATCACCATCTGTTATGTTAGCACATAACTGTTATTAAACAGGCAAAACTCTCCATACAAATAGTTCCACCCTGTGCCAACCAGAGTAATTAATGGATGCCAGAAGGCTTGTGCATAAAATCCCCATCTAGTGCCTACTCATCCAATCTCCCCAGATTAGTTTCTGGCTTGTGCCCTTTGTCAGTGAGAAGCCTTGGATTTGAGAGCATTCATTGATTACTCTGGTTGGCACAGGGTGGCACTACTGTATGGAGTTTTGTCTGTTTAGTGTATTTTTCACTACACCACTCCACTTTTAACACCGTATGAAAGGGTGTAATCATAAACATATGACCAAAGACAACTGATGAGTACTGGTTCAGCAGGAAATATGCATCTTGGGGATCATACATCTTTTTCACACATCTTTGGTCATATGTTTACAATTACATGCCTCCACAAGGTTTTAAAAGCGGATAAAACCCAGTCCCTATCTTGTGTGAGAGTAATTTATATCAAAGTTATGAGGATAGTAAGTTTGACACATCAATTAAACTGTAGTAATTAGTTATCTAAATATTCTGAACAAGGATAGAAATATGTCTAAGAAATTGTAGTCTTGGCCAACTGACTGCTGATTCATGGGGGTCATCTTTTTCACTTTCTTTTGTCATGTTTATGGTTACACCCCTCCACAGGGTGTTGAAAGTGGATAGAAACCAGTCCTTTACCTTGCATGAGTGGTGTAGTGAAAAGTACATTACAGAAATATTATTCTCTATACTATTTGTTTGCAGTAGCCTGGATTTTATTTAATTTTTGTTTATTCTTCTGTCAGCTATTTTTGCCAATGCTCTGTACTGAATTCATCCAAGAAGTAAGAATGAAAGTTACATAAATAATTTCCTATAGGCTTACATAAAATATAAGCTGATGCAGTCTGTAAGATTCCCTATATTTATTTTTTGATTTCCAGTAACAGAATACTCTGGAAGAATCTGCTACAATGATTGTCTCAGATTAATTGCTTATCTTCCATATCATAGGCTTTTCTTAATCTTTTAATATGGAGGCTCTTATTGTTTTTGGGATTCTACCAGTTTTCTTATCAGTTAATTAGTATTAACAAAGTTTACTTTTCTCTTGGTTAAACATCCAATTTGGCTTTCTGCATTAAAGTCTGATAATTAGTTTTTCTCTAACTTTTCTGTAGCTTATATTTATTTATGTAATATGCAGTGAATATATATATTCACAACCCAATAATTTCATATAGTATTTGAATAAATTATTACCGACATACACTTGCATGTGTATAATTCTTCCATTTATTAATACGTTTATTAATGCAATTAAATTTGTACATTTACACATATAACATAATAAGTTTAGCTTTTATTATTATTATCATCATAAGCATAATCAAAAATATCTGAGATAACATTGTATCTGAAAATTGTTTGTTCTTTTTATTTAATCTATTATTTTTAGGACTGATTCTAGAAATATTCTGTTTCATAAATAACTTAATTTTCTTATCTTTAATTAATCTTTTATTAATAAAAGGGAAGTCCATGTTTTTGGTGGCTCATTTAGATTTGTCATCATTACTCATATAATTTAAATTTGAAAGATTGATTTTTTTTGGATTTCTTAAGCCTTCTCAAAAATGATCTACAATGTTCCATTTTTTTAATAACCGATTTTTAAAATGACTAACTGCAGTTATTTATACACTTTATTTTTAATATCAAATTATTTTTGTTTTATTTTTAGCTGTTAAATATAAAGAAATGCTGGATAAAACGTCATCTTCCAAATGATGATATTTTGACAAATTTATAATTATAGTTTTAATTTTACGAACAAAAATTTTTGCTTCATTAACTATTCTATATAAAGATTTAAAAAGATATATTTATGATATACTTTCTATTCAAAATTACTCTTTTACCTCAATAAATATAATAGCTTTTAAGAAGTAACTTGCGTGTTCCTGTTTAACTATTATCAAAATCTCTTTCACACCTGTTAAAGTACATATTGATCTCTGTTTTATTACATTTGAAATTTGATTTTAGAAATCATGCTTTTTCCAAGTTTTAGTTATTTTTACTAGAAACAGAATATTTTTATCTTTTTTTCAGACTTGAAAAGAGGCAGAATGCTTGCAAAATTAAAGCAATTTCTACACATATTCTTGACAGTTTAAGAATGTCTGCAGATTATTAAGAATGTTGGTTTAAAAATTCTCTAAAAAAGAAAATAAAAGCATATAAGTTATCAACAGCTGTATGTAATTAAATATATCAATAGATATCTGTATTCATAGTATAGTTAGGTATGTCAGTCATACATATCATCAGGATATTTTTTTTTATAATTATTAAACATGAATAAAAATTTAATATTCATGATTGTTTACAAAATTATATATAAATATATATTTTTAACAGAAATCAACACAATGAAAGTGCATTCTTTAAACTCATTTAATTAAGGTTATGCAGTCATTATTTTATACTGGCAATTTGGAATCTTGCAGATAGAGTGCCTCAAAGATATTAATAACTAATTTTGATGGATATCTCTTAATTGTATTTCAGGCTCTGGCCCTGATTCTATATCTAAAAATCTTTTCTGCTAATTTTATTGTTACTGGACATGTAGATGTGTTTAGCTGTAGCATATGTGTATAATTTTTTTAATACTTTGTACATATGGTGGGCCTGAAGGCAGAACTTTGTGAGATCTAGTTAAAAAGTGTTTTCATATTTTAATTGCCTCGCCATAGATTTTCAAGTTTAGGGGCCCTTGGACTGCATGGCTCATAGACATTCCCTTCCTTTGCGACTCAACACCATTGTTCACCAATCGAATCAAGTTATTTAAATCATTACATTAAGAATAGCCATCTATTTTATTGCTTTGATGTAGCACCCTCTATTTTAAGTAGGAGTAGTCAATATATGCTAGATCAGTGTTTCTTCACTAACTACATACCATAGACCAATAAAATTTAAAAATTTTTATTACAAAGCAAATGAAATATTGAACAAAAAAATGGAAGAAAGGTCAGGTGTTTTTATATTAAAATATAATTATTGTACTGTTTAACAAATTTAATATATATACTTTCAAAGAATGATAAAAAAAAAAAGCATAATCCACAAAACTATACAAAATAAATTAACTAGCAAAATATTAAACAAATAATAAACAAATTCTGAAGAAAAATGAAGAATAATATTTAAATAAGTGAATGAAACAATAAGTATAATTATGAAACTAAAAAGTAATGCAATTGTTGTTGATTCTTTTCAGTAATTAATTAGCTTATTAAGTCTTGGAAATATATTTGTGACTGTTAAACGCAAAGCTGGATTTATTAATAAACGATTTCTTTCTTTTGGATTTATGAGTGTCATTGCTGAAATGTCAATTCGTGTAAATATGTGGTTGAAAATAGCAATAATACTCGTAAGGCTTTTTCATGTAACTCCGGATATTCCCTTTTAATTTTGACCCACTTGAGTTATACTTTGTCAAATATCAATTAAATAATAATTTTAATGGACCATTGCAATTTAAGTCTATTAATTTTTCCTGTTCCAAATCAAAGAGGTTATTTTCTTGTTCAATAAATAAATTTAAAATCCACTATATTGTCTTTCTGAATGCCTTCTTCCTGTGGATTATATCGATCAAACGCACAACAAAGTCTTGTTAAATGTCCATAAACAGTATTTTTCAATTTTCCAATATTTATATCATCTTCTTTTATCAATTCTGAAAATAAATGAAAAGTCATAGTTTTTTCATCTACATGCACATATTTTTAACTTTTTCTTGAATTCCTCAATTTTCTTTCGTAAATAAAAAGTATTACTATTTTCTTGCAGGCTTAAATTTAGTTCATTTATTAATAAATCAATTATTTTACATAGCGCGATGTTTTATAAACTGTAATAGCTAAACAGCATTAAGCTGTTGCACATGCGCTTTGCAGATTTTAACTATAAATGACTGAATACAAACACTTCAAACACATGATAAAGTAAGATAGGCTTTATCATGTGTTTGAAGTGTTTGTATTCAGTCATTTATAGTTAAAATCTGCAAAGCGCATGTGCAACAGCTTAATGCTGTTTAGCTATTACAGTTCATTTATTAATGAAAATATGTCCGATAAGTAAGCCAGTTTAGCAATCCAATTATTATTGCAGAAAATATTCCTCAATTCTGAATTTTTTGTTTCTAGAAACGTTTCAACTTTTTTTTCTTAATTCATAAAGTCTTGTTAATATTTCCCCCCAAGACAACCATTGTACTTCCATATGAAGTAGTAAATTTTCAAGTCCAAATACCATTTGATTGCATAAACTTGAAAATAATCTTGACTCTAGTGTCTTGCATTTAATATAATTTATTACCTTTATCGATTGAGTAAGAACATTGTTTAAGTCATGAAACAATTTTTTAGTATCTAAATATTTGCAGTGTATAACACAATTAAGAAAAAACATTTTGTCATCTGCTACTTCTTAAATTTTTTTTTGCAACTCCTGAATGTTTTCCAATCATATTTGGCACTCCATTACTACATAAGCTAATACAATTTTTCTAATTAAATGAGTTCTTTTCGATGTAATTATCAATTGCTTTTAATGTATCTGAACTAGTGTGATTAGGAAGTTCAACACAATAAAAACATTTTTTTACATTGTTGATTTCATAATCAACATAATGAATATAACATAAAATTATGGCTTTATTGGTAATATCTGTAGATTTGGCTGTTTGAATTATGAACAATGATTTGCTTATTTTTGAATTAATTGATCTTCAGTATCAGTTGCTAATTCATTAAATCTGCACTGAATAGTATCGTTAGAAAGCAGCAAAGTTTTTTCATTTTGTCTTCACCAACCATACCAAGATTTTAGAACACGTATCTATTAAACATTGTAAAAAACATTGTTTAATCAAGTTTTTGGCAATAGAGTAGTGCTTTTTGCATATAGTAATCTTTAAAACAACTAAATATGATGTTTTAACAAGAGACTTATCGACTAAAAGAACTGTTTTAAAAGTTGGATTTTTGTTTTTTCAATGAACACTTTTATGCTCAAAAAAATCCAGTGGCTTATTTAGTAGATTTGAATGTCTGTAAATGACACATTGCTTTTTCTGACTTCATCTATTTATTGGATAAATTTTTTTTGCAAATAATGTATTTGGGTCTGGGTAAATTTTCTTCTGACTTAGGAGAAATGAAAATAAATTTTAAATAAGCAGGATTGAATTGATGAACAACAATACATTTTTGTTTTGCCTGAGGCAAATTTTGTGAATAAATAATATTTTCATTAGCATTCATAGTACTTATATTTGGCTTTTGAAAAAAATGTGCAATAGTTTTTGATGTTTTCTTGTTGTTATTTATTTTTAAAGGGCTAAAATTTATCAAAAAAGTAAATATCAAGTACTTAATATACTTTAATTTACAGTAAACACCTATTTCATAATAGTTCCTGTCACTGCTCACCAGTGAAATCTGATCGGCTAGCTAAGGCAAACTTCATAGTATATATGATCAACAACTATTAAGTTATTTTTGTACATACCAAAGTCCACCTCATTGCATGTGCAAAATTGTTAATGGAGCAGTGTTTTTGTGAGATGACTGATATTAGGATATAAAAACTTATTTGTATTTCTTGTAGGGTTTTGTTTCTTAGTTTATTTTCTATGAATAAAACAACTAACAAACAAAAGGAAATCTTAGAACTGAATTAAAGATATATTTAATAAAATTCGTCATAATTTAAGAGATTGGCAAAATATATATAATAAATGTGAACAAATTTATAAGCTTTTTGTAGACCACTAAAATTTTTCTGTGGGCCACCAGTGGAGAAACACTATTCTAGATGATAATGTCAGTCAAATCCCAAATTAATTTCTGGTTATTTTTTTTTCATTAGTTAATTGCTTTGGATTGCACTGCACATCCGCACCTAGTGACCACTTTTTCATTTATATTACCCAAGTTAATAAAATTTGAAAAATCTAAAGTTTTTACCCTAAACTTAAACTAATTTTCTGCATAACTATAGATTGTCAATAACTATATATTATAACTGTAGACATCTTCAACAGTTTTGTAAAAGATTGGTAGCAGCAATATTTCACATGATTGTTTGGTATTTACTGCAAATTTGCCATTGCTTAATATTCACTTAATATAAATAATCTTACATTCTATTCTATTCTATGCTTTATCAACTTTAAATGCTAAGAACCATATAAAATATATTTGTTAAAGTAATACAATAGAAAGAACTATTTTTTATAATTTGTTGATTTTATATTTTCTTCAAAAACGTAAGTTATTACTTTTTTTTAATAATCAAATTATTTTATCATTAATTTTCTAATAAGTGTTTTTTTAATTTTTTCTACTCAATGTATTTTAATATACAGGTTTACTAAAGCATAACTATTTTAATTATAAATTTATTTTCTTTTTTTCTATTTGTATTTATATTGCTATTTTTTTTTTTTAATTTGCAGATGCATCACCATCAGTTTCAGAGCACCAGCGACAAAAATTCTTTTCTTTCCTAAAAAACTAAATGATTACGCTAATAAAATTTTGGAACTTATCTTAGATTTATCCTTAGAAGAACATTCTTTGATATTCCACATGTTCAATAGCAGTGGTGCATATCTGTATTATTACATTAATGAAGCCGTCCATAAAAATTCTAAAGGACCTATGTTTGACATTCGCGGATGTATATTTGATAGTGGTCCAGAAAAACCTGGAATTGTAGCAAATATTCGTAGCGTGATGTTTACTTCGGAAGATGACGTTCTTTCTAAAATATGGGTATTTATTGTAGCAGTGTTTTATTTTACCTACTGCTTTATTTTAGAGCAGATCTATTGGTTAAATGGGAAGTCAGTACCATTCCCTGATATTTGGCATGGTTTAAAAAATGCTTCTTCAAGATGGCCTCAATTATTTTTATATTCTAAAGCAGATAAAATAGTAAATTATCATAGTATTGAAGAACTTGCAACATATCGGAAAAGCGTGGGCGTACCTATATCGTCAAAATGCTGGGACAGCTCACCTCACCTTATGCATATGGATATGTATTCAGAAGTGTACACTGATGAGATTAGTAAATTTTTAGATACTTGTTTATATGACAGATTAAGTCCACAGTCGACGCCAGTATGATAGTAATTTTATTCTTAAAATAATCATATTTTTTTATTTCATTTTTGTTGTTGTTGTTGTTTATTTATTATGACATTGTAAATAGAAAGCACCATCAATTTTTTTGAAAATCTTTACATCTCAGTTTGAAATATTAATAAAAATGTTTTAAAAATTTACTTACAATAGTGATTCTTTCTTTGTGAACATTATTAATGATAAGTGATGTTTGAATTAGTTTTATTTAAGCAGAAATACAGTATATACAGCAAATTATTTATCTATCATTTTCACATATATCATTTTTCAAAATCTACTAACTGCTTTATTTGGTACTGAAATCAAAATTTTTGTTTTATTTTTAAAAATTTTAAAAATTAGAAATGTTTTTAAAAATGATTAACTTCACTTCCAAGCTTTTCTCATCTTGCTTCTCATTTTTTTAAAAAAGAGATGTTGTTTTTGGTTTATGTACAAGTAAATTAAAAAAATAACAAATGGTCTTCTATTTTAAAAATATCCCATTAATTTCAGTATATATACAACAAACCATACATATATTTCTTTATAAAACTTGATCTTTTATGTACTATTATAATGAGTGATAATATACTTGAACATTTCGACTATATTATTTTATAATCTTTATCAAGGAAGAACTTAAAATTCTTCTAACAAACAATCTTGTAGCTAGTTTTCTTTTTTTAATAGACTTACAAATCTTTACATGTTCAGCGATTAATCAAAACAAAATTTATTCAAGGAAAATAAATATAATTTTTTTTATTAGTGAAATTATAACATAAGTTACTTTTTATAATAAGTTAATGATTAGATTTATTTAAAAAAAAATAAAAATTATATCTTATTACAATAATTAAAGTAAATCTTAATTTTTTAAACATGCTCAGTTAATAATATTAAAATTATTTATATATAACATGCACATGTTTTGCAAATAATTCATGTGGAATGTTTTGTATTATAATACTTGAGTTGTATTTAAAGCTAACAGTTAAGTTTACTATACATGTACAATATTTCAATGAATAATTATTAAATTGTTCTTATTTGGACTTTTTAATAAATTTTGTTCTAAAGTTTTGAATGTATCATTTATTTTTTCAAGTCTTTCAAAAATGATGGATCGAAATTTCGCTGTGCAGAAGATCATTATTTGCTAACTTAACAAATTAACCAAATAATTATACACTTATTTAAAAAAATTTATGTTAAATAATTAAAGAATTTCGTTTTCATGTAAGTTAACACACAAATCTGATTCATAATCATAAAGTAATTTAAACACATTATCATTTGTGAAAAGAAAGTTAAACTAAGAAGCATTTAAAATTATTTTGGTATTCTCTATTGTTAAGATTATTAGTGATAAATGAATAAATTTTAACAAATAAAATCATTGTAATAATTTTTGATAATGATGATTTCATGCTGCTCTTGTTTTTTAAATAAATCTTGTGTTAAGATTTGTAGAAGTCACTACTGCCATTTTTCAGGCGCATGGTCTTAAGGTTATAGCCTTATTATATATTACTTTCGTATGAAATAATAATTTTTTCTCATTGAACATAAAAAAGGGAGGAAAATTTTTAAAATCATTTGAATGTAACACTAAGCAAATTTAAAAAAAAAAAAAAAATTTGCATTTTTAAATCATGTGATGTAATTATATATATGTATACGAACTTACTTTTTAGTCTATTACATCATAAGGTAAAATCTAAACTTATTCAGTTAACTTTTGTTCACTTTTTTCAATCAAGCATAAAAAAATCCAAAAGATGAGAATTTAATATTGTATCTCTTATTTTGATGCTTAAATATCATTTGACCTTTCAAAAAATGATCACATATATATATAAAATTAAATTTTTATCTTTGAAATAAACAAGATGTTTAAACTTTGTGGTTAAATACTATTATATAAATATGATACACACACAAAGCTGAATTTTTAAATTCTTTATATATTACAATAATACAAAGTAAATATGTGTAAATGTGGCTGAGCACTTTCAAGGGATACAGCCCTCATAGGCATAGCCATATTGTAACTAAAGAAAGTGGTTAACTGCAATGCAAATTTATGCAAATGATTTTATGTATTCCATTTTTTGAATATATTGTAGCACGTGTCTTTTCTGTTGATGGTATGATTGGTCCTAGCAAGGGGAAGTCTAATTTTTGTATATTATTAACCAAAACTAAATATTTTTTTAAAAATCTGAAGTATCTTATAAAGATTATAAATCTGTGATATAGATTTATTTTAATTTTATCCAAAAGTAATTTTTTTAAATTGTTTTACTTTATTTAATGCTTTTATTTTATTTATTTTGCAATAAATATGCATCTTTAAAAAAATGTTTTAAGAAAAATATGATTATCGGCATTTTCAACCATTATCGATTTTCTGCAGGATGGTTTTTTCCAAATTCAATCCATCTTCTCTGATCTCTAGACTGTCTTTTTCATATCACTACAGCACACTTCTTTTATTTCATCCACCCACCTCATATATTGTATAAATGTATAATGTCAGTTTTATTGTTCTATGATCATAATTAAATCGTAATACTATTTTTTGGATTGGAAACATTGATTTCATTACTTCCATACTCAATGTTTATGATCATTTTTTTCATAACTAATTGTAAATAGATACCCTGCACTTATTCAGATACATTAATGTAAATGGTTAATATTTTGGTATACAAATTTACATAAGATATAATTTTTAAAATGTTCTAATTAAAGACAAATTTATTCCATTAAATGTTAGTAATGTCTTTAAAATTACAAAATGTCAAATTTAGTTAATTGTTTTAGCACTATGGTTTATATATATTAAAATAATCACAACATAGGATTTCGTAATGAGACACGGGCATAGAGTAAGGACAAAACAGTGAACAGACTGTAAAGTCATTTAGAAAAATTGAAAAAATTGTCTATTTGACTTTATTCAAACTCGCTATATTTAGAAGTTCAAACATCATATATATTTACACACAGAACTAAATTATTTGTGTATGAATGTATAGTGTGTGTGTGTGTGAAACTTAAAATTTTATAAACATTCATTGTTATCCTTTTCTTTCTTGTGAAGTGCTCTGAATCTAGTTTACCAAGCTGAAAATGAGTTCATCCACTTTTAATAAAAATAAATAACATATAATAAATCTTTTAGAGAAGGTGGAACCATCTTTTTCTCGTAAAATCCCTGCCTTGTGTTTTGACTTGAGAGTTCCCCATGGAGTCATTATTACATCTGATTGACTGTCATATAAGCACTTTTAAGGTGCATCTGACGAAGGTTTCAACCTTTCACGTTATTTTTAGCCAATATTAGAAACATTTTTGTCAATTTATTACAAACATTTATACAATAAAAAAAAATATTTCTTAAACTTCATAACAGCTATTCTTAGTTAAATTTCTAGTTATTTTAGTTACTAAACATTCTTTTAAATAAATATTTTAAGTTAAATAGTTTTTGTAATTTTTTTTTATTATTAAAGTCAAAAATAAAATAATTTGTTTAGACATTCTTCATTTCCAGAATTATTTTAATTACAAATATTTTGCAAAATAAGATTAATTAATTAAAGTTAAACCAGAATCTAATATTATTATAATGAGTTTATTTTATTCTTGGAAGTATAAACTAAGTGATTTAAAGTTTAATAGAAAAAATAGTTATTTTCTTTTCTTTTTTTTTTTGGTTATGTGTTTTGACTTTGTTAATCTGACTAGCTAAATAGTGTCTGGACAAATTGCTTTGAACTTGATCAAAAAAAATTAAAAAGAGAAAATATCTTTTATTTAGTTAGTTGTTCAAAATTATACATTGCTTATAGTTAAAAGTTGGTCATTTTCAATGGATTTCTCTGAATTAGTATGAATAACACATAAGAAAAGAGAAATACCTCTATATACTGGTTCAATGTTATAGTGAAGTGTCATGCTTTGCAAAATTAAATGCCAAATAAAATATTGCTTGCTTTAAACAGAAAATCATAGTGAAATAATTAAGAAAACTTGAGGTCTCTTTTTTTTGATTGGAAGCATCCTACTGTAATTAATGTATCACATATTACTTTGACTAGCTTAATAAATTTTAAGTTATAAATGTCCCTACAAATTAGCCTGATTTCATTTTTCAAAATGAAAACTTTATGTTAATCTTTGTTAGCCTTTTGCAATAAAGAAACAGTTGTCATAAAAATAATATTTTATATTATGTTTTCTTTGGGACACAACATATTTCAAATATGGGGGAAAATTGTTTTTATAATAATTTATTACTTTACACGTATATACTAAAGCATAAGTACTCACAGCTGATTGGTTATCATATGTAAATTATGTCAGTATAGCTCTTGTGCAGAAACAATTCAAAGAATATCATTAATTTATTGCCAAGGCAACAGCAACACTACAATGAAGCAGTAAATGAAATCCTATAACCAACATTGCATGATTACAAAAGCACAGTTCTCATGCATAAATAAATAAATAGGATATTAGCAATCTTGTCACTACAATCAGTTGTTAAGACTATTCATGAATGAGATCTGTGCTGACATAATTTACATATGATTTTTAAACAAGAAATGACATATACAGAAAACCATTTTGATTAGTATGATTTGCATTTAAATCTTTTTGAAATAAATGTTGGTCTGCTTTTGTGTGTATGTGCACTTTTTTAAAATTTACATATTATTTCACTTGATTTTTTACTTTTGATGTCTTGCCTTATGCGTTTTAATTTTCCATCGATTTCAGTCATTTTTGGATAGAAATTTATCACTTGCAGGCTTCTTGGTGGTGCTGCAGCATTGCCTAGCAGCCACAGTACGCATAACCAAAAACTACCGTCTGCTGTTATTTACAAGTAAACATTTTGAACATACACAAACTTTATTATGCAAATATATAATGATAGTTTTAATATATTGTACAGGCTTAAACCTGCATTTATATATGTAATATAGGCGGAATTCGAACTCAGATTTTCACATGACCCACTACTCTCAGTGCCATCTCATATTGCTGACCCACCTGATCACACACATGTTGAAAAGATAAATAATCACTAATATATGTATTTCATGCTAAAACAGCAATCATCAGTTGGTCTAGATTACAATCCTCACACATATATAGAATCAGTTCTCAGCTTTATATTAAGATAGCCAATCTTCATACTTTAATGGATAGGCTTCAAACTATTTTAGCTCACAACTCTTCAGCCTTCCATTTCATTGAAAATCTGAAGATGGACGTTCAAAGCTTTTATTAGTGCCAAGGTTGTCATGTGTGTGATCAGGTGGGTCACAATATGAGATGGCACTGAGAGTAGTGGGTCATGTGAAAGTCTGAGTTCGAATGATAGTTTTATGAAAGTAGAATAATAAAATGGTTGATTTAGTGAGATTGCAGTAGAAATTGAGAACAAAAAACACTCAAATAAATGAAGATTTCAAACTTATATGAGAAATTTATTATACTATTCTCAAGGATTATTGTCATATTTAGACATTCCTCTGCACAGCAGAAAAATAGTGTAAAATAATATATCTTTCAAAAAACTTTAAGTTGGGACAGTATTATTAATCAAATTATTTATATGGAATTTCCCATTCAAAAATCATGCAAATATTTTTTTATTCAAGAACATATTCAAATAAATATATATATACATAGAGCAGCAGCACTCAACCTTTTGGGTTTAGCATATCATCCAAAGAGTATCAACATTTTTCTGTACCATCACCCTTTATAAAAAATTTCAAAATAGAATAGGTAGGCAAATAAAAATATATTTGTTTTGGATAACCAAAACATAATTATCATAATAAAAGTTAAATATTTATTTAGAAACAAAATACCTGTTATTATTATTATAAGAAACTTTTTAATTAAACTTAATGAGAACCTTGGGTTTGTTTTTCAAAAAACAATTTTTTAATCTTATGTTCTGAGTTATTTAGTTTTAAGCATAAATTATGCTCTAGTATTAATTTTATACTATAGTTGTTTTTTAAATATAATTTTTAAAAATAGTTTATCTTTTGCATATCAGCTATAAGTTCATTACATATCACCAGTAAGATACATACTTCGACATAAGAGTATAATTAATTGTCCGATTGAATTTTTCAACTTAACGGCAATTGTGAAGTTATAGGTTAAACTGATTTGCAATGTTGCCCATCTTTGTCATAGGCAGTAAATTCAAATCAATGATAATATATATAATATATTGGTAAGTGGTTATTATTTTGATTTTTATACATAGTATGCCATCTTTTTAGTTTGCAAATAATTGTAATATGTGTATAATTAATTGTCAATGTGTGTGTTTGTTCCTTAAGTTATAACTGACAAGATAAAAACTTTCATTTAATTTTTTTATTATTTGATAATATATATTTTAATATTTTCTATTCATATAGTATAGAATTTATGTAAGTACAACGACACATCATTTAATAAATTCAAAGTGAAATAAAATATTCAATATTTTATAACAACTAATTTCATAGAAGACAATAGTTTTGCAGATATCCTTCATCAGCTATATAACACTTAAATATAGATCATAATCCAGAAATAGCTAGAAACTTATATAAATTTTTCAGTTTTATTTGAAAAAGTGAAAAAATTAATGAACTCAAATGTGAAATTTCTTGTCAATTATATTCTGACCAGGTAGGAATTAAAAGTTACATTTTTAATAAATTTTATTGTGAATATGGGTATACATATATGAGGGGGTATCAAAAAATAACCGGAATCATTTGTATCCATGCCTGTTGTAGTATATGCTTCTGCTTCTAGATACCTCTTTGGATTGTTCTGCAGCAATCTGCCAATTAATATCATGCGAAATCATGATACCATGTAGCATTTTTCTACAGTGTGTTTTGTGTATCGATTTTTGTAATGTCTGAAAAGTTGGAACAGTATGAAATTTTTTTTTTTTTTAGGGAAAACAGTTGTAATGTTTAAAACAGCTTACAAGCAAATTGCTGTAAGGAAAACATAAGTTTGCAAGTGGTTTAATGGAAGTGCCAAATTCTTCACATCCCAAAAAAAAAAACAGCAAATGAAGACCAATGTCACGATAATGCTGATTTTTCTTTGATGTAAACACCATTGTTCATGCATAATTCATAACAATCAGGCATTTAAAACCTACAAATTCTGAAACTTTTTTGCAAAGTGGTAAAATGTAAACATCCCATTTTGTGGCAAAGTGAGGAGTGCAATCTTCACCATGATAATACAATAGCACCCAAAGCCTTGAATGTGAAACAATTTTGCATAAAATTAAACATGATCACAATTTTGCATTAAATTAAGCATGATCCAGCTTATCCATCAGTCATATTATGATCTTGCTACATGTGACTTCTTTTTATTCTCTCAAATGAAAAAATGCCTGTTTTTTTTTTTTTTTGCTGACTAAGAAGTGGTGAAGAGAAAGTGACAGATGCATTAAAAGACATCTCTTTGCAAGAGTTTCCACTGTGAAAAGTGAAAAACACACTTAAACCAGTGCATTGTATTAAATGGACAATACTTTGAAAGGGATCCGATTTGTAACATTTAAAAATAAATGCACAATTTTTTATTTACAAAATTTTGATTATTTTTGAGTATCCCCTCATATATACAGAAGTGATTTCATATTATTTGAAAGATTAAATTCATCAATATATTACCGTTATATAATTAATGTACAGAATTGGAAGGTGAACTGAAAAACTAAAGATTCACAATGAATTGAGTGAGGTTGTGCTTGATCTATGATTCAATTGTCACATAATCTTAGGAGCAGATCATGTGATCTGTTACTCATACACAAATATATTTATCATTTTCAAGTACTTATATATATATACTTGAAAGTATACTTTAGCACTAATGTAAATATAAACTTTGATACAATTAATTGCTATCTAATATAAGTAGACTGACCTCTCATATTATGTATGTTTCAATTTGCTAGATTTAAATACCTTGATCAGAACATCAGGCTGAACTTATGATTAATTTAAAAACAAAGGCAATACATTAGAAGTGTTTACTAAAGTGAATGTTGATTCACAGTTAATCTAAGGACAAAGAGTTAACTTAAAAAAAAAAAAAACTTCTGAAATCTTTTCAACTATATTGCAATATTAAATATGTTTGAAACAATAGCTAAAAAAAAATATTTTTTTCTATTCCTTTTTTCTAAACTCAGACGTTATCAATAAATTGAAGGGATTAGAAACAAATTATATATTAAAAAAAGTGTGGAAGTTAATCTATTGTACTAAATAAATTCATTTTGTAAATACTGTACCTCGTTTCTCTTATTGTTATTTTGTTCATATATAAATAAGATGTAAAACAGCAGATAAATATTAAATTATAATTCAAAATGAGCAAAATGTAATTCAGTAGATAATGATTTACTTTTCATTTATTAAATACACATTTATATATTAAATATGTTATGCAGTATAATCATTTTCAAACTTTTTTTTTTATGCATGGAGCTTGGTCTTATCACTTTATTTATTAAACCAGCAAGCATCACATGATCACATCTCCAAAGACACCAAAATGTATGGGTGCTAAACTGAGTTCAGACCCATATGACTATATAGGCTATTGAGCTTAGATTGAAAATATTTTTTGTGTTTTCAATTTCATGCTCATAGTTTTGTAGTAAAGTAGAGATAAAAGGTGTTTGCTAGAGGGTTGCATTAGATCCTAAGATCTAGATGCAGTGCTCTCAGATCCAAAGCTCCTCACTGATGAAGGCCACAAGCCAGAAACTAGTCTGTGGATATTGGATGAGTAGGCATTAGATAGGGATTTTATGCACAAGCCTCCTGGCATCCATTGATTACTCTGTTTAGCACAGATGGCACTAATGGAATTTTGCTTTTGCTTTGCTTATAAACACTTTATTTATAAGACCCATTTCCGGATATGCATGTTTGATTATTTCATATTTTTATTTAAAATATGTAAATTGTTTTTCTCTTCAGCAGTAAAAATTGTAATTATAAATATGCGACTTTT
Source organism: Epiperipatus broadwayi (assembly GCA_028023455.1). Lineage (NCBI taxonomy): Eukaryota > Metazoa > Onychophora > Udeonychophora > Euonychophora > Peripatidae > Epiperipatus > Epiperipatus broadwayi. Next base: position 11,131,884 of record JAQFVV010000021.1, on the reverse strand, counting down.
TTCACATACGTTAGTGAAGCTATAATTATACTATACTGTGTAATATGTCTGCTTAGCACTTTTGAGATTTAATGTTCAAATCTCATACTCGTAGCTTTACTAATGAAGACTTTTGTGATTTATTGTACACTAACGTATGTGAAAAAAGTCGCATATTTATAATTAAAATATATCACCATCTAGATATTTGTTAACTTTCAGATTTTAAGCTCCAGATACATGAAGACTCTTGGTTATAGTAAAGGTATTTTTTGAGTACAAGTTAGCTTATATAAGTTCGAAATTCGACTTTATACTATATATATTGAATTATTAAACCCATCATTACACAGAATACAATGTGAGTCAAATATGTATATGTTGATCATAAAGTTAGACTTAAGAATAGACTTTAAATAAAGACACATTCAATAATGAATTGTGAACATTTTTGTAATATCAAAAGTTTTAATTACTGTTTTATAATATATTACTAAATAAAATAATATAAAACAAGCTTTAATAACTGAATGTAATATATAGGGTATATGAGCACAGACTTTCACATGACCCACCACTCTCCCTGCTATCTCATAACACTGAGACACTTGAACACATATGTCAAAAAGATAAATAATCGGATGGATGGTTGAAGAGTTGGAGTGTGGAGTGGATTGAAGTCTGTCCATTAAATTATGAAGATTGGCTATCTTAATATATATCTGACTACTTATTGCACATATGTGTGGAGATGATAATCTGGACCAACTGATGATTGCTGGTTTAGTATGAAATACGTATATTGCTGATTATTTATCTTTTCGACATATATGTGTTCAAGTGTATCAGTGTTATGAGATAGAATGGAGAATGGTGGGTCATGTGAAAGTCTGTGCTCATATACCGTATATAAAACAAGCTTTGAAAATCACATTAATAAAGTTGGTACTTCTGCAGTTTCACATTTTCCTTGCAGATTATATTCTATGATAAAATAATACTTAAGAATAATTAGTAAATACACGCACATAAGCAAAAATAACACCAACATTTTGATAAGATTAAATGCATTTAAAATAAAACAATTGGTTTCATTACCTGGGAGTTGATAAGTTTGAATGCCAGAAATATCAGAACCGGATCAATCCAAAGTCCTTATGTACCAGATACCAACGCTACCACTAGCTTAATGCATTAATTATTATGTTCACAATAGACAAATGTATAAAATATTAAAAATAAAAACTAATGTTGAATTCTTTTTAAAATATATTTATTTTTAATTTTAAATTCTGTATAGATTACAATTGTAGCTTATTACAATTTAGGTCTTTTTTTTTTTTTTGTGCAGTCATTATTCTCTGATATTCACCTCATTTGGTAGCACTTCATATTTTTTTTTTTTTTTTTGTAAATGGAGAATTTTATTACATAAATACAAGTCTATGTATGAAGGATTTACAAAAATAATTATTTGTATATACAGACATATATAAATACATTGCTATTAACACGGGATAGATTTGACATTTTATATAAAACTTCGCATCAAGTAATTTGATTTATTTTTAATTCTAAAATCTTAAGTTTTTCACCAACAGTTTTTGAAGCAATGATGTTTCAATTTTTCATCTATCAAAATAGAATACCTTCTTTCAATATTTTTATCGCAAAAATTTCCTTTATAGAAAAGAATATTATTGTCTTTAATTTTTAACCGCAATGTGTTACACATTTGCTTCAGTTCATCTTCAGAATTGTATCTTAAAATTTTAGTAAGGTGACTTATAGGATATTTGCTATTCTTAGTGCTGTATGCTGTATCCAAAATAGATAAAGCCTTCTTCCGCGTGATATCAAAATACTTATGAGTTGCACAAAGTTGTAGAAAGTTAAACTTACTGAGAAGTTTGAAAAAACGAACATAATTGCATTCCAAATAGGAATTATTAAGTAAAATTGCTAATTTGACACTTGGAAAAGAACGAATATGTTTCTCTAAGTTTAGAACATGATTTAAACATTCTGATGAACCCAAATTAAAAAGAATAAATAAACATTCAAATTCAGCTCTGTTAGGATAGTCTCCAACTGAATTTTTATAATTTAAAAGTAAACTTGTAAAGCATTCTGAGCAGTGACGTTCATTCAAATAAGGATCATACAAAGACAAAGATTTTTCTGTACAAAGTTTGTAGGAAGAAAATATATAAAACTGGATCATTTTTTCAAAAATTTGTGCACAAATAGTTCCCTTAATTTGTTGAATAATTAAATCTTGACGAACAGCTCTCATGCGATCAAATATAAAGTTATAGACTTTCAGCCACGAGCAGTCTTTGCGAGGCATTATATTATCTGTAAGATGGTTTATCGTTTGAAGAAGAGTATTGGGAGTTCTTAAATCATCAGGATTATTCAATTCTATGTGATAGTTTGACCTAACATAGGCTTTAATGCAAAGTTTATGATCAGCTTTTGGAAAATTATTTTTTTCACTTCCTAACTGTATTTCAAACTGATGAAGAAGTCTTTGTTTTTCACGAAATAAGCGTTCTTTTGGAGGACACATGTCTTCACAAATTCCTTTAGTAGCGTTGAACATGCTTAAATGTGAAACAGCCTAAAAAAAGATTTGAAATAAGAATTTATTTTAAAAAAGTTTGATTTGATGTTTTTAAGTTTATAAACACCCACACATACATACATACAATTTTTTCTATTTTTATATATTCTATGACCTATGATTGAAATCTTGAGTGGGTCAAAATTTTTGCAAATCAAAAGTAGCCAGTTATTTAATTAAAAATCAGTAAATGAATAGATACTGATTTAGTATGTGATCCCTGCCATTTTAATTTCTAAGGCAAACTCCAAACCCACCAACTTAACTAAACAGTGCTGGCACAGGTGGTGTTCCATTTATTTTGTTCATTCAATAGAAAATTGCAATTTCCATCAATAATCAAAAAATAAATGCAATTTTTTGTACAACTATGCTCAATCAAACTGCAATTTTTTTAATAAATGATAAAAATAAATGGAACACAACTATACTGCCATGGAATATTGTACAACTTTATCACTTGGTTGTATCAGAAACAGGTTTACGGCTTCCCTTAATGGAGAGCACATTAAATTAATAGTAATGAATGTCTAGCTATTATTAACTGGAGGTCAATGGTCCCAGGTTTATCTGAGCTATTTTAAATTAGTGTTGATGTGCTGACTGTAAAAATAAATGAACAAAAACAATGATATAACCTTCACCACTGTTAGGGATATCATATTTGACAAGTACTGGCCATAATTTATCCTTTTTTTTAGCTAAGTAGTTAATTATTTCTTTGCAATAGTTTAGCTTAGTTATTTAGGTTTAGAATGATACATATCTATAGTATGTTCATGTAATAAGCAGTAAACTGCAACTAGAATATAATTAGATATACACAATCCATTGTAAAATAATAGACTAACTCTCTTCATATATATGTATTTTGACTTTTCAGCCTTGATCAGATATGATATAAAGGTCTTGAACACTAGCCAGTATGCTAGAATAGTGAGCAGTTCATGTTTTATGTTTACGTATCTTAAAGTGATCATTTTTCAGAATGTGAAAGGATAAAGACATATTTATATAATACTAAATCATCCATGCATTTACTACTGTTACACAATGCTTTATTTACCACCTCTTTTACAGTTTTGATTGCCCTAGCAATCTTCTTCAAAACTCTTAGATCAGTGATATAATAGTAAACATTCTCTTAAGGAAGAGACAATTGTGATTTCATTTGCAAACTTATACAAATTAGTACATTTTACCACCATTAGATTAAATATGTAATAAATAAACTGCAGCAAGAATAATTGCAATTAACTGTAATGTGGATTTTTGAGTATTCTACTCTTTATTAAAGATTGAGTTGGAGCCAAAATACATACATATATAGGGTGAGAAAATTTTATTAGCTTATGATTTAAATGTGTTAAAAACCCATGTATTATTTAATTATATGTTTTATAATTGTAATGTACTGGCTATTTATTATATATTTAATCTAGTAATGATAGTATTCATTCCTTCACATAAAATTGCAAATTAGATCATAATTATCTCTGCATTCCAGGGCCCTGCAAGACTTAATGTAATTGTAGTGGTAGATTCCAGAGCTCCATGTCTACAGAACACAATTCCAGCTAGGTCATTCATGTTTTTTTAATTTTATATTTCTAATTCAAACCATATACATATATATATATGAGTGTGTGTGCGTGTGTGTGTGCAAATTTGTGGTGAAATTTTCACACTTTGAAATCATAGACCACTTCTAACATAAATGCAGATAATCAAAAACTCTAGCACACCTGATGAAACTAGAGAATTGAAGTGCATGTGTAGTATGAGAAGACATCTGTAATTTTATGTTGCATAATAAGTAGTAAAGCATACTAAATTAATCGTGTACAAGTTAATAAAAGATATTTTAATAGTAATATGCTTATTAAAGAAACAATAAAAAAATAATATTTAAAAAATATTTTCTAAAACAACTTTAATTTAATGAGTAATACATTGAAAAATATTTTTTTTCTTCTTGAATAACAATTTTGGTTGCTATATGTAACTTTAAATAAAAGTGCAGGCTATCCATAAATTAATTAATACAATCACTATTAGTTGATTGAATTAATTAATTTATGGATACCATACCTACCAAAAATAGCAGATAAATTAAGGAAAATCTGCAATTAGTATAACATTAGAACAGCTTTCCAGAGCCATACCAAGGCCTAAACTTGAAATGCTGAAAAGCAAAACCTGCATCTATGAAATACCATGTGAATGTGGAAGAATATATATTGGTGAGCCTAGTCGTCTCATCAAAAAGCAATTGCAAGAACACAAACTGATGATTAGAAGAGAGAATATAGATGTGTCTTAGGCAGAAGACTATATATGTACCAATGAACGTAAGTTCAATTGGGAAATACAAAAATATTGAAGAGAAAAAAAGGTATGAAGAAGAAAATTTAATGAAGCTTAAATCCCATAAATCAACTTAGTGTGACTATATATAATGTATGGAAACCACTAATCAACTTTGCACTTAGGAAAATGTGGAGAAATCCGGAAAAACCTTATAGATGATTACATGAAATTTCTGACTGTTACTTTTGGCAGTATGGAAGTTGGCTAGAGAATTACCTTAAAAAATTTTCTCGTATCAAAAGCAATTTTAAATATAAGCCTAACATTTTGTATTGCTATACATATATCAGCATCATTTAAAAAATGATATCCAAATTTTATAAGTTAGCTCTTTGTTTCAATTAAATTATCAACCACAAATTATAATTTCATTCTGTACTTTTTCATTTATGGGCGGATTTGTATTAGTTTATATATAGCTCGCTGGGAGTTTACAGTAACTTCTGCTTTACTTTCAATTACAATCTTCACAATTTCATCGAAGTTTATTATTTACCATTAAAGTGGAAACAATTTTATTCTACTTTCTATTATTTCAAGTGTAAAATGACAATTGGTGTTAGCTGCATTTAACAGCTTGGTGATTCAATGATAATGCATTGGGAACTACTATGCCTACAATCTGATTTTGAATCCAGGCCAAGTAAACTTGAAATTTTCTAAACAGGTGTAGGATTTTTTTTTTCTGCAAATAGATGGTTTGTAGTTAACCCAATTAATATAATAAAATTACCTTTTTAAATAAATAGTTCACTGCAGGGTAAAAGCCACTCCAATTGGTATCATAAAGAGACTGTGAAAGAGAAAGCCGTGCTTGCCAATTGCTGGATGGTGATAGTTTGAATATTTTTTACATTCTTGTTTGACCCCTAATTAAGAGTATTGATCAGTAAATGAGCATCTAGCTATCCTTGGCTAGAGGATAAACAAGGAAGGAAAATTGCTCAAACTCTCATTAATGGCACTTGGCAAGTTGATGGATACTGTCTTCTCCTTTAACGACTTTCTATGATGGTTGTTGGAAAGGATTTTAGCTTGCAATAGCATATTTCAAAAAATGATTTACCATCTATTAACCACAATATAAATTATTATAAATATATTGCAATTGACAGAAATGCACAACCCACATGAAAATCATCCGAGGGCAATCCACATTCTGACGTCACAAGAAACACTTAACTGTTTTATTTAAAGCAAATAATGATGACAAACTGCCAAAAATAATGAGACAAATACAATTTATTTATGTATCTACAAAATAAAATAATGGTGGCACTTTACTTAATTGCTTTATAAATTAATTAAAGATAACTCAATCTTTCTAAATCTTATTGGTATTATTTTAATTTATGCACAGATGTAGTATACATAGCTTAAATGTCTTTAAACAGTTGACAGTTGATAATGTCTAATTCTGAGTATTCTTATCATTATATGTTTTTGAATGGATTCCAATCTTTTACATAGACATCTAACCGCTTCTCATTAATCACGGTTCTAAGACTAAACAACCCTGTCAAATAAGGATAATACAATATTATAAATGAACAACGATTTAACTAATCGACTGTGTGCTGAATTTCAGGTTATGATATTAGCAAGCAATTAAGACAATAAAATAATTGTAAAATACAGGAAATCACATCTGTACTACAATTGATTCTGACAAGAACCAATACATTTATAAATTATATGCCTATGGTAGGATTAAACTTCTACTATATACTACTTTTTAAAATTTGTTACCACATATGAGTGATCAGCAGTTGCAAATATATTACTACACAACATGTATGGAAATAAATAATAGACAATAGGAATTGTTCATCTAACACATATTACTATTTAAACAAATAACGAAAGTAAGTGATCAGCAGTCGCAAATATTTCACTAATCCATCCCATAAGAATGAGTTCCAGAAGTAATTAGCATAACCTGAATTGACAAATTGACAGCCATCCATTTTTATTCATAATATTACCTCAAAAACAAAAGTGCAGCTCACTCAATCTGAAACCTATTAAATACAATCTTAATCTAATTTGTGTATGCAGCAAGACTGAACTCCATTCACGATTTATAAATTTATCACTTTAACATATTATTTATATTTTAAATAAAGTGGAAATAACTATTTTAATCAACATACAATTTGTTTTAGCAGAGCCAGAGATTATATTTTAACTGAGTAATACTTTAAAATTATCGCTGATTAAATTACAGCTTGCTAAAAAAAAACAATACAACAATCTCTCGCTATACATGATCACAAATAGATTTAAACTAATAATTATTCATTGACATATTTTTGCTAGTTTGGAGATAAATACTGATTAACTAGAAATTTGTCTAAAGTTCATATCTTTGGTTACATTGTAAAAGTTTGTATTCAGTCCTTTTGAATATTAGTTTATTTTTGCAGCATTTTTTATTAAACCGTAGCTATGGTGACAGTAAGTTTAAGTCACAATTTCAAATGCATTTAGGATGCTTAAGTCTCAATTTAGTCTTGGTTTGGTGGCTGGTTCTTCCTGTAGCGTTGGACATCAGATTTATTCATATAGGTTAATGCATAGTGAACACATTCGAGTGGCATCACATGTAGATAGACAGATAACTTCTTTTCTAGGACTCAGCGATGGGTTTTCCAGCTTGCATCGTAGATCTGGCAAAATGGCAGAATAGTGATAATCCTCTTAGGTACAGCAAACAAAGAATAATTGAAACAGACAAGAATTAAGAAAAATAATGACAGAATAATGTTAACAAATGTAATTTCATCACTATTTATATGGTTGGAGCTATCTTATCAGTAAAATTTAATTCATCACTCATCTTTTGGATCCTTAGTTCCATTGGCTATAGATAACTCCAGAGAATCCGCTGCTTATTTGCCCAATACCATATTTGCAAGTTCTTATCTTTAAGCGGGAATAACAGCCTTTTTAATTAAATAATGTCAATTATTTATCTCCTTAATTCAGTATATCAATCTGTTTAATAGCATTTTAATTACTTTTTCCTAGAATGTAATTTCCATTTTTAATTATTATTAAAACAAAAATACCTTGTTCGTTTAACTTACTTTTATACTAAATTTAGATTTAATTAGTTTTACAACTTTTTTGAAAATATTTTATTTAACTTGATTTAATATTAACAAAATTACTTTATAATTAATATAACATATACATTTATCAGTGCAATTAAAAATATGTACTTATTTTTTATTAATTTCAAACATTCATTTTTAAATTTAAAATTTCTTCGTGATTTTTAACGTAACCGACATGAAGTATATATATGTGTATGCATATATATGGCTTCAATATTAATACATTTTGAATAGGTAATTCAACATTAATAATTATTAGAATTTCTCATAAGTTCTATAGTTTTATAGGACAAAAAAATGAATCATTAATGGTATGATGAGATGATTTGAACTAGCATTAGATCTATAGAATCATGCACATTAATTTGTTCAAAGAATCTGAGGGTTTTTTTTAATTTCATGCTATCAGCATGAATAGTTTAACAGAGATAAAAGTGGGTGTTAGAAGCATAAATGCATTAGTTCCGATTTTGAACTTCAGTTTTCATTGACAAAGGCAAAAGCCAGAAATGGATCTGGACATGTGGATATTATAGCATTACATCATCTGGTGTCCATTGATTATCCAGGTTTACAGTAGATGAACTAGAGTAGAGATGAAGAGAATTGCTATTTAAACATGAAAAAGCCATGCTGTATTAGTATTAAACTTTCTAACTAAAGAATAGAAGATCCATAATTGGCATAAAATATAAGTATCTAAAATGCACAGAACCTTAGTATTAGAAAGTGCATAAATTATGCAAGCAAACTGGCTTAGATTCAAAACTTTAGATTTATTTAATTTTTACTTTCAAGCTATTAGCTTCAATAAAGTGGTTGCTAGATGCACAAGATCATTACTGTCAGTTCTGAATTAGTCTTTACTGATGAAGGCAAAAGCCAAAAACTGGGATAAAAGTTTTATAGCATTTAACCATCTGATTTCCAATGATTATTTAAACTTTTTAGAATAAAGGAAGAATAAAGAGAATTGTTCTTGAAGCATATGATTATCTACATGGAAAAATCTGATATTATGAGCATTGACTGTCCTAACCAAAGAGTAGAAGGGAACCTATAGTTGTCATAAAGTAGATCTCTAAAATATATAGAAATTAACTTTGTATCAGATGTACATGATTTTACCAAAAAAATTAGCTTAGATTAAAAGCTATAATGGTTTTTGGAATTACAACCTGTTAGCTTGAATAATATATAATAGTAAAAGATAGACTAAGTGCAGTAGTTTTATTTTTAAACCTAGTTTTTGTGGATGAAGATAAAAGCCAGAAACCCAATATCTAGTGATTACTCAAGTTTCAGTAAATGACTCTAGTGTAATGATGGGGAACACTATTCTTGGAAGCATGGGAAAGCATGTAAGAAAGTAATGTTTTTTATGGCATAAAACATTTTCAGACAAAGGTAAGAAAAATCCTACAATTAGCATAAAACTGAGGTCTTAAAAATATATGATCTGGTGTCAGCTCAATATTACTATGCAAGTGAGTTAACCTGAGTTCAAAACTTCTGGGCTTTTTTAGAATTTCAAACTATTAGCTTAAATAGTATAAAGAAATAAAAGACGACTGTTAGATGAATGGGTGCACTAGTTCCAGTTTTGAATCCTAATCCTCACTGACCATGGCAAAAGCCATAAATTAGTATGTGGATATTATAGTACTTTATCATCTATTGTCCATTGCTTACTTAAGCTTACAATAGATGGCTCTAGAATAAGGAAATTGTTACTACTTGTGATCCTTTTATACTAATTATCCATAACATATATTGGCTACATACATTTTTATGAACTCGCATCTACTGATGATTTTGTTGCAATTTTGCATGTCTGAATTTGCTTCAAAATATTTTAGATGGTTTTTTATGAAATTGTAAAAACCCATTCTAGATCCATAAAATGTTTTGTATTAATAAACATATTTTCTACTTACATTTCTGCTTTCAGGAGTAATTCTCTTCACTCTACTTAAGAACCATCTAATGTAAACAACTGCTAGTTTACTAAAACTTTATTGTTGAAAGGTATTTAATATGTTTAGTGCATTTACAGCCAGAGGAAGACTGCTAAACTGTCAAAACTTTCAGGTTATAAATATTGGTATTTATGTTTTGTGTATTTACATGTCTGATGAATACTGCTTTCAGGAGTAATTCTCTTCACTCTTCTTAAGAACCATCTAATGTAAACTACTGCTAGTTTACTAAAACTTTATTGTTGAAAGGTATTTAATATGTTTAGTGCATTTACAGCCAGAGGAAGACTGCTAAACTGTCAAAACTTTCAGATTATAAATATTGGTATTTATGTTTTGTGTATTTACATGTCTGATGAATACTGTTCAATAGTCGAAATGACAGCTTAATTAAGGAATTTAATGAAGAATTATATTAAATATATATGGAATTGTTTCAATATTTTTATTCTTTATATTAGACATTATAATCAATGAATAGAAGGAAAGAAAAAAATATTCTTTTTATATATTATGGTCTGTGTGACGGTTTATGTCAATCGGTATATGCCTGTTATCACTACAATTTTATAATTATTTTTTACCCAAGCTGCTCAAGATAATGGACTTTAGTCTACCTTGGCTTCTGTATCAATTTTCACAGATAAATAAAAACATTGATAAAAAAAATAAAATCAGTTTTTAATTTAATTTTAATTATCATAAGTTTCATATATATCACATGTGCATCCACATAAGAAACATTTATAAACAACAACAAAGAAATAAAATCATGTGTATGCACATACTTAAGGTTTTATCATCACCATCACAAAATAGCATCAAAACAGTTTTGATTATTATTTTAAAATATTGATAAGCATGCTTTTTGGAAGAGGAATACTGAAGTAATTAAAAATTTTTTTGTTTTGTTAAAAATTATGTTATTAATAATTTTAACATTGATAAAACGTTTTTAGACTTTTTTTGGTGGGAGTGGAAAATTGCTTAGGGTCAATGTTGTGAATGTTTGAAATATTGTTCAAATATACGTACATTTACTTCAGATAAATTAATTTGTGCAGAAGTGATAAGCTTATAAAAAGATACCAAAAACAGATAAAACAGACATTAAACAATATAGTATAACGCAGGGCAAAAATCCCTACAACAGCTCCTCATGGAAGTACACTTCAAATTATGTCAAATATTTTCACGAATAACTAATGCCTTTATCAAATTATAAGTGTGGGATGTTTTGAATTATAAAATCTGAGTAGTAACTATACATATATTTCGGTCAATAATAAGTATTAAATTGTTCTTATTATAATTATTAATTATTTCCTGGTATTATCGTTTTCCTGCATCTATCATTTTTGTTTTCTATCTCTTTCAAAAATATTGCACAGAAATATTTTTTATTTCTAAAGAAAAACTATATACTCGTATATAAAATCATTGTCTACTAAGTAATTATAACATAAATATATTTTAAACAATCATTCATAATATAAATTATCATGAATATATTTTAAACATTCATTTAAAAAGAAAACTCAGAATAATTGCTTTAAAATGTACTAAAAAAAATACATATACTAAATATATATTTATATGATCTGTAATAATATTTGATCGTAGAATCGATGAATATTTACTATTCCCATTATTTTATTTCATATTAGAAACTATCACACACAGCTAAAGTGAGCTTTTTTTTTGACTATATCTTCTTCTGTTACCAGAAAAGTCATAACTAATTGATTCCCAAATACTGTATATTCAAATTTAAAATAAATAAAACAAATTTGCGTCAACATAATACAACCACATTGCATTCTTCCCTGGCTCCCGTTTATTCCGCATAAATCAATCAATGAGTTGGTATTTGCTGATTATCATCCTGTTGGCAGAGTACAATATATATGCAAAATTTATTATATATGTAGAGAAATAACATTATATATAGAGTTTGCAAAACAAGCTCTTAACAAGCTTTGTAGAAAACCCCCAACCTCATACCGGTTTCTGCTACTGGCTTCCTCAGTGAGATGCTAGGATATTCAGCATTAGATTAAAAATATCAGGCCAAGCCCAGCACTTTATCTAATGTATAATTATTAAGTAGAAAAGCTGAAATTTTCAGACATCCATATGTCTTCCAATCCAGCTATCTAACTTAAATAGCCATATGGGACTGAACTAAGTTCAGATACACCATGTATTAATAGCTTTAACAATGTAAAATCGCCAAAGCCATCATAGCAAAAAATAAAATTACAAAAAAAATCAAGTCAGATGCCATATGACCTATGTCAATAACCTTGTATTTACAAATGTTATATATAGAGCTGGCAAAACAAGCTTTGTAGAATACCCCCAACCTCAGACCAGTTTCTGCTACTGAAATAACATTATTAATAAAAGTTTTGAGGTTTTTTTTTTTTTAAATAAAAATGCAATATTATTTGTAAATAAGGTTGGAATAATAATGTTAAAAAAATAATTATGGCAAAATATTATTAGAGACATGAGGAAAAAAGTTTATAGCAAGAAAATATGCTTAAAATTTAAAACTGCAACTAAGGATAACTCAAAAAGAATTTAAATGGTATAAGTGATGGTATGATTAATCATAATAAAGATATGTAATTAGAAGAATTTGAATTCAGGATTTTTCAGCCTAATCATCCTCCACTTCATCTCAATCAACTGATACACATGACCACAAACATGTGAAAAAAGTTACATGATCTCCAATATACGTATTTCATGCCAAACCAGTTGGGCCAGATCATAATCTCCCACACATATATGCAATCAGTGCTCAGTTTATATTAAGATAGCAATTCCTCAACCTTTATTGTGTGTGGGAGATTATGATCTGGCCTAACTGATGAGTGTAGTTCTGTACAAAATACATATATTGGAGATAGTATCCTTTTTGCATGTGTATCAGCTGACTGAGATGGAGTGGACTGAAAAAATCCTGACTTCAAATCTCTCTAATTACATATACAAGAAACATTCAACGTAAGCAAATTACATACTGACTTAAAATTACATAATAAAGATAGGATGACATCAGTCTGAAATTTCTGGTTCTCAAAATACTTTGAATTTGTGAACCTTTTGTATTTAACAACAATTTTTTTCTCTATCATTATAACCTCATTCTCGTACAAAATTTAAATGAACATTAATTTTACTATTTATAATTTTCAAACTCAGACTTTCACATGACCCACTACTCTCAGTGCCATCTCAAATTGCTGACCCACCTGATCACATACATGTTGAAAAGATAAATAATCACCAATAGACGCATTTCATGCTAAACCACCAATCATCAGTTGGTCTAGATTGCTATCCTCACCCATATATATAATCAATGCTCAGTTTTATATTAAGAATGACTAATATGTCAACATGGGTAGGATGACAACCTTGGCACTGACAAGGGCTTTGAACATTCCATCATCAGATTTTCAATGAAATGGAAGGCTGAAGAGTTGTGAGTTGGAATAGTTTGAAGCCTGTCCATTAAAGTATGAAGATTGGTTATCTTAATATAAAGCTGAGCACTGATTATATATATGTGTGAGGATAGTAATCTAGACCAACTGATGATTGCTGGCTTAGCACGAAATACGTATATTAGTGATTATTTATCTTTTCAACATGTGTGTGATCAGGTGGGTCAGCAATATGAGATGGCACTGAGAGTAGTGGGTCGTGTGAAAGCCCGAGTTCGAATCCTGCCTATATTACATATATAAATGCAGGTTTAAGCCTGTGCAATGTATTTATTTATTTATAATTTTGTACATACACATATGATTTACTAGAAATTTATTTGCTAATAATAATATAACACTTGAAAATACGTGATATATTGACATTTATATCAATACAAAAATTTATAATTTTTCTTCCCTTCCGTAAGTTTTTGTTTAAAATGTTAGTCAATTATTCATGGATTTCTTCCTTCGTCCACTCAGTGGTTGAATGTAATCCTTTTTAGAGATTAATTAGTAATACATTGATCATGAAGTAAATAGAACTATTGGACTAAGGAAAAATACTGCAATTGAGGTTTTTAATTTATAGGTATTCAATGAATTTATCATTTTCTTTGATTTATTTTGAGATTTGTATACAAATTTATATATTCATTTGTGAAAGATTAATGATCAACTTTGTAATTTCATTCTGATATTTGGAATATTCAAACTATAGATTTTTGAATTAATAGAAGTCCATGTATACAAAATTTAGAAAATATCCAAAAAATAGGCTGAATAGTTTGCTCTATTTGCTACAACATGAATTTTAAATAATAAACAATTTATTGAAGGAGTGTAAGAGTTATCAAGCTTGTGGTTAAAACACCTGTAGAGGTCCCTACTATCGCATTTTTACTCGCATATTATCGAGGTTATAGCCTCAGTAAATATTACTTACGTAATCAATGTGCATTTAATAAATTTATAATTACAACATAATAATGAAAGTGCATTTTCTAGATAGTTGAATATAGAGGAGATAGAGTAGTGGGCACTTGAATTTGGCAATAACTAGATTTGAGAGTTATAGATTTTCTGCTTTACTGATACAAACCACCCAAGCAATAACTATCTGCATATTTTTGTATTTAGATGGGTTATTAGAGCAGCCTTTCATTATGTACCATAAATTTACCATAGAGCCAATAGTTATATGCATTATAAGTAATATTTGCAACAGGTTGTGGTTAGTGTGGTAATTAGAATAGTTTATTATATAGTCCTTCTAAATTCTTTTCTTCCTCCTCTGTTTTTGCTGTCTTCATAAATAATATTGAATTTCAAAAATCTTAATACATTTCACTTTTCAGCAAAAAAACTTTTATTATTGATTACAGTTTCGACTGTACCATGCAGTCTTCATCAGATCTACAAAATTTCAAATCCTGTTCTATCATATTTTTCTTGTGATAATCATATATAGTATATTATTTTTGAAATTCAATATTATAATTAGAATAGTTATTAAACAGGGGTTTTTTAACCAAAGGTAATCACTCCAAAAAACATTTAAATGCAAAATGGCCTGTTGTGATGATATGAAAATAAGATTATAAAACTAAAGATGATTTGACTTATTTTTGTCAGTTGGAGAGTAATAAAATTCATATCTGTTCCCATTACTAATGGCTTACTAGGCATAGGTGATAGTCTACCTAAATGTATGTCATCTCAAGATTATTAGTTTCATACATGATCATGTCTACAAATGGTTAAATACATTGGCTGTTGCTATAGCCCTAAATGAGACATGACAGATCATTCAAGAGCTGGTTTAGTTAAATGTAACTACAGACATTTTGTCATGATTTGAGTGATGACATATATTTAGACGTACTTGTGAGTTTTTGGGTATATCGATAAATACTGTTTCAAGGGCTAATAATCTAACGAAAAGTGTGCATTAATGGTCATGATATGAAACTTTACATTCAAAACTCATAAGTACTCACCTTTGAACAAGAATTGAAAAAAAAAGAATTATAACATAAATAAATTATATAGCGAGACATCGGGAAAATAATTCAAGAAAAACTTCACAGTGACTTAACATTCTGAATTATATGTTCATTTCAGAAAATTTAATTTTTAAAAAATAATGTTAACAATTGGAATAAAATTTACAAATTTGACTCAAAATGCTATATGATTTTGGAGGCTATTAGGGATTGCATGCCGCTAACATGAATAAAGTCTAAATATTGTATTTATACTTTTTTTGAATTCATTTTACTGTTAAGTTAATACAAATAAAAAAAATAG